>JAQFYC010004265.1:0-17750 GCA_034694165.1 Tomocerus mixtus | reverse complement strand
TAATTCGAGCAGTAATATCAAAATAATGGATTACCTACTGTTCTAATATATTTTTGATTAAATGCTGTCTTCTCTTTTCCTTAACTTTAAAAGAACAACTATTTAAGAGATACTTTAAGTGTAGTTACTTGACCTTATACAACCTTTAGATTGGATCCATATTACACACCAAGGCTTGTAGTTTTAGTTGCTCTATACATTTACATCCAATCTATTCTTTATAATAATATGATAGTAAGTACAAAGTGGAAAGCTAACACATGTTACTCAATAAGCACATGTAAATGTGGATGTGATTGCGAGCGTAGACTTTTCTCATTCCATTTTACGCTCACTCCCTTCACAAACACCAAAACCAGTTCCCCGCTTGTATAATTTTTACTTACCTAATTTTCAAAGCCAAATTTTTAGTTACGTAGTAATCTACGTTAGCATACTATTTTCACAAATGAAATAGGAATGCTATTCGAAGTTGCATTTAAAGTACTACAGTAAATACACATATAAAAGGTACATCATACTTAATACCATATAAATACTAATATATTGTGTTTGTGTTCTGTATACAAGCCAAAAGTATTCCCATTTTCCCATACAGATCTGATACAATACGAATACTGATGAAGCGTGTTTTGTTTTATTACAGAAAATACAAAAGCAACTGCAAAATGAAAGCAATAGTTAGTAAAGCTTTACCGGTAAGAATTAAGAAATATCAAAAAACTTTGTTCTTAAACTTGTCACCTTAAAAACACCAATATGATGTACCTGGATGAATATAAGTTGAAGAAGCAAGGTAGCCGAGATTAAATTTGAAATAAGTATACTATTGTTATTGTTTGGATAAAGCTATCAAGGAGGATTAGACTTACTTTGTCACAAGGATATAAAACAGCTGCAAACATCCAAGTTGGAAAAGATGCAGATTATCTGGTGGATTTACGGAGTGATACTGTCACACGCCCGAACAAATATATGCGTGAAGCAATGGCAAAAGCTGTAGTAGGAGATGATGTTTTTGATGAAGATCCTACTGTCAAAGGTCATACTTTAATTTATAGAGATATACAAATACGATTAAATTTTTCCTGTGTAATGTAAAACGCTATATTTATATCTTATGAATTTGCATACAGAATTGGAACATCGTATGGCAAAACTTTTGGGAAAAGATGCATCTTTATTTGTTCCTTCTGGAACTATGAGTAACTTGCTTGCAGGTATTGCAGAATATCTTTGCATTATAATTGGCATATTTACTTGTTCTGGTATATATTCAGTATGTATGTAGTATGTATGTATCAATAATGCTTCTTTATGCTGAGATAATTCAATCATAATTCCTTTTTTGCATTTCTACTCTGCTAGATATTATGTGTTTACATATAGAGCCCATCGGTAACAATTTTATGTTAATGTTTAACAGTTCTTGTTCACTGTACTAAACGAGGATCAGAAGTAATAGTTGGAGATCAGTCGCATATGTTTTATTACGAACAGGGTGGGATATCTCAGGTAAAATAAATAATCCTAGCCATTTGCATTGTCTCAACTCAATGACAAAAAGTACATTGATACAAGTGCGTACATTATGTGATCTCGGTATGAATTTTTATTTCTTTTCAGTTTGGAGGGGTACACTCAAATCAAATTCATAACGAGGAGGATGGAACATTTAGCACTGAAGGAGTACTAGAAAGAATTAGGACAGATGATGTTCATCATACAATAACTAGCTTAATTGGGGTAGAAAATACTCACAACAGGTGTGGAGGAAGAGTGATGCCTTTGAAATGGCTTGATGAAGTACTATATCAATTCTAAATACACGATACCTATATATGATCTTTCATTATAATGACTATTTTCATATGGCATATTGTTTTGGCTGTGGCAGATAGCTAGTATTGGAAAAAAGCATGGGGTTCGTACTCATATGGATGGGGCACGACTTTTTAACGCTGCAATAGCGTCAGGAGAATCTGCTAGTCGTATTGTTCAAGGGTTTGATTCTGTATCTGTCTGCTTGAGTAAAAATTTGGGATCTCCGATTGGATCTCTTTTGATAGGAGATGCGGCATTCATCAAACAGTAAGTGTATTGTTTACCAACTGCAACTCTTATCGCAACTTTCAATTAAATTGAAAATAGCAAATGTGTTGTTTTTAAAAATCACATTAACGCGTACTGGCTTGTCTTTTAGAGCACACCGGTTACGAAAGGCTTTAGGAGGCGGAATGCGTCAAGTAGGGGTTATTGCAGCTTGTGGACTTTATAGCCTGGATAATATGACAGAAATTATTAAAGCCGATCATGCAAATGCCAAACAACTTGCTACCATAATTAATGCCATGAAAAGTCCAAATGTGTACATCGAAATTGACAAATTGGAAACGAATTTCATCATGCTACATGTTCTCAATATTTCAGTCGAAAGGTTTTGCGAGAGGCTTGCTAAAGTTGACGATAAGGAAATTCAATCCTTAGGACATGCAACTTCGGTTATTTCGTTTCCACGTACGGAGAAAAGCATCAGATTAGTACTACATTGTGATATTAATTCAGAAATGGCCACGAAAGCCGCAGAAAAGATTTGCTATGTTACTAAAGGTAATAATAAGTAATACATGTTTCAAGCGTATACCTTAAGTAAACATTTGAAAACTAATTGCGATTTGATTTCTTAGAATTTGTCAGTTCCAATTCTACATGAAATGGGTAAATATAAATTCAGTTTCTCGAAAATGTGCATGTACCTGTGTATCCTGTCTGTAGGTAACAAAAATATACAATAATTATTTAACAAAAGAACTTTTAAGGTATCCAAACATGTGAGTAACTATATATGAAGTCTTCTAATAAAAAGAATTTCAAAAAATAAAACCTTTTATGTTTTGAATTTCGAAGTGAAGTAGAAATTATTTGATTGCAAGAGCCTATACTAAATATTATCATTCCAATTTAAAGATACGCATCATACATAAATATGTTCATGAGTTTAGAGTTTCCAGGTTCATGATCTTTCCTATGTAGACATTACATGACATATGCAGGAAGTTTATACATATGGGTATGTTTTTCCATATAAATATGTATGTATACAAGAGGCAACTTAAACAAAGATATTGATACGAAATATGTACATAAATAAAATTCAGTTTATTGTTCGTTAATGCACTTAAAAGTTCATTATTTTATTAATACTATTTTCTATATAAAGTAAATAAAAGCATTAAATCACAGCATTTATGATACATTAGCTATATCCTCTTCTATATTACAAGTATTCCTCCTCTGCTCCATCATAATATATATTTTCTTATCAAAGATAATTAGACTAATGAGCCAAGGGGAATTGTAAAGGTTAAATGAGACAGCAATTGTATTAAAACCCAATCATCTACGCGTATTTAGGGTAGATCTTCCAATTTAGTTCTAAAGA
The DNA here is from genome assembly GCA_034694165.1 of Tomocerus mixtus. Classification (NCBI taxonomy): domain Eukaryota; kingdom Metazoa; phylum Arthropoda; class Collembola; order Entomobryomorpha; family Tomoceridae; genus Tomocerus; species Tomocerus mixtus. The sequence continues at coordinate 14,308 of JAQFYC010004265.1, read as the reverse complement.
TGACCGTTGCTGTTACTGCATAAAGAACTCCGTTCAACTGTGCAAATATCTGTAAACAAATTAGTAAATATAATTCGCTGTTCTTTTGGTAGGTATATTTGTTTTGTATTAACTTTAATGCACTACATATGAGCACCTTACCCCAGCAACAATTTTTTCCTCCATAAGTTGGCATTCATCGTCTGATCCAAATATACTTGTGTAGAATGCCCCGAATGACCTTTTCCTGGTAGCGTGTGGCAAATCCTCAGCATCAGCTGCAAATTTTGGACATCCGTTAGATTTTATGTCAGCGGCAGAGTAGAACATTAAGAATCCAGCGATAAAAATCAGCAGTGAAGCGATGATGTGATAAGAAGTATCCTAATTAACATATTTAGGTACAGTATTAACATTAAATTAGATCCAAGTAGCATGTTTTTCATAATGTAATTCAATTTCCTATTCAAATAATCGTTTTAATTTACAATGTAGCGATTCAGGTCAGACTCCGAAATTTCTGGAATGAGTCCCAGGGCTAGAAGGTAGATAAATGAGGCAGACAGGCAAAAGAAAGTTGCCACAATGAAATATACTTCCTTTTTGAGATTTGGAAGGTCTTGGTATTTAGCAGCGAAAGTTTCATTTCTTTGTACTTCCTCGTATATTTCATTGTAGTTAGAATCATAGAATGCTTCGCTTCCACTGCTAACGGCTATTATTCCAAAAACCTAAAAACAAATTTTAAGTGATCATGTTTCCAGTATATAAGTTTGTTCAGTCACAATAGTATAAGCACGATTATTAGCACGATTAAGTAGTAGTTAATATTTAATCTTACCACTATGATAATCTTAAGGATTCCAGGCCTCGTCCACAAATATTCCAAGTTAAGAGACATTTTTGCAAGTTAAGCGAACTCAAACCATTTAGGCAACCTTTCTGTTATAACGGGTTGCGATCTCATTCGCAAACTCAAATAAATCTGTATATGATGCTCCCTAAAGACAGAAAGGGAGAGAGAGAAAGAGCAGAAACAATATTCACTTTATTGACGGCTGGCTTTGGTTGACAATCCTATTTTTTCAAATATTAATCACAGCTTTTTAACCTTGATGAATTGCCCATTACATTACATGGAGTGTGAAGTCGAGCTCCGATAAGATATCTAAAGTAGTGTTTCCATCCCAGGTATGCATGTTTAATTAGTTGTAATAATATGTTATACCTATCAATTCATAAACACTGAAAATACTGCTAACAATACTTCATGGGCATGGGATTTCTGTCAAGAATGGTTTTTATCACTTGCCCTTTATCTCTTTGCCTTTTTACCTTAACCTAACTATAATTTTTATTGGGTATTTAGAATATTATTGTACTTTTACACTTCATTTAACCCAAAACGGATAACAACGATCTTGTGACTAGCCAATAACTATTCATAATATCCTTGCTATCTATCTCTGCCTCAAGTGCTGAACACATGAGGCAGGTGTTTGAGCATGTAACAGGCTTAATTTGTGATTATCACAGCACATATTATGTATGATAAACCGAAAGAGCCTGACAGCTTATCTGTACAACATGCAAAAATGAATCCATTTATATCTCATGTAAGTAAATAGTGTCAAGTCCTAATTATCTGGTGTAGATTGTAGATAATGCGAATAGACGCTAACGGCTAGTAAATTATAATTTGATGCCGCTTTTGTTGACGTATTCAGGTTGCACATTGCACACATGATGTACGCAAATTATTTTTCAACAAAAAAATTACGTTTAAAAAGTTAAATAAATGTAATCATTGTGAATACCTACGTATAACACGAAAAATGTCATTTTTGCAGGACAACCAACGTATGTTGCTCCGTCATAATAAATTTTACACTAGAATTGCGTATACAAATATCATTTTTCTTGGTAGCATTTTATCGATAATTGGTAATAAGTAGTACTAATAGGTAATCTCTTTAGTACTGATGAATATTGACATATAAATACATAAATAATAAATGTATAGTACAAATATTCATTTTCTGTGTAACATTTTTTGTATTTAGCATACAAATATTAGCATGCCTTCAGTAATAGCGACACGATGATGATACAGCGCTTTTTTAGGAGCTTTACTATGATATTATATTCACATTCATTCCTCCCTATCACTCCCCTTATTCACAATTTTTTGGGAAGTTATTTCTTTGAAAATATACACACATGTGGACTTGTGGACAGATTTATCTCATATGATCTTCATTACCAAATTAAATGCTATCGTAAATCTAGTAAGGTCAGACATGAGACACTAGCATCATCCCATCAAAATAAATACATATAAGAGACGGGAGTGAACATATTGTAGATCAGTTTTTTGAAAAAGTAAAATCTTTTAACAGTACATACATAGTACATAGGTAAATTACAATATTTGTATTTTTATAATTGACCCTGTTTTACTTTGATATCTATAATCTGTAAATAAAATATCTGTACATCAATAATTTTATATTTTAAAGTGTAATTAAAAACCCATATGAACCCGGCCGAAGTTAAACTTCATGTCATTGTGCTTATGGGGTGTCACCTTTATTGTTATCAATAAAAATTGCTACGTATATTTGTTTGCAGAGTATATTAAGCATAGGTATCTGTACATAATGAGTTTGATTTCTGGATTTATCCTAGCTATATATTGATTATATTTAAGAGTTCTCTAGAATCCAATTAAAATGAGTAAGGAAATGGATAGGCATACCCATAAGATTTAAAATGTTACTAAAAATGTAAAACGGTACTTGTTCTAAAATGAGAAGCTACTTGAGTATCTACATCTAGAACGCGAGCATTTACACCTGCAGCACGAGCATATACATCTGAAGATCGAGCATCTACTGCAGTACGAGTACGGGCATCTGCATCTGTAGCTTGAATATCAACATCAGCAGCATGAGCTTCGTCTAGAGCATCTTCCTGAGCATCTTCCTGAGCATCTTCCTGAGCATCTTCATGAGCATTTTCCTGAGCATCTTCATGAGCATCTTCATGAGCCTCTACATCATCTGAAGATTTTGTAGATGTAGTATATATCTTACTCTTTCTAGTGGCTTTTGTATGCTTTTGGTATAAACCCACTTTCTTTATCTTTGGCGTGAGTTCATTTCGTGCTAAAGCTGTAATCACCGCAAAAATAACTCCGTTTAAAATGGATATAACCTGTAACAATTAAAATTTTCAGCATCATACTTTTTAAAATGTAATTTTGCTTGCATTACCGAAATTTTTTTATTTATTTAGTTAATAACCCCAGCGGAAATTTTTTCGCTAAATAGCTGAATATTTGACAGTTCAGTTTGCATAGGAATGAATCTTAAATAGTATTTCTCGAATTCGTCAATCTTAGCTGCGGAGTGTAATAATATTCCTCCAGCAACAATTATGGCCACACCACCAAAGTAGTGGTATATAAGACTCTAAAATTAGCATAAGCATGAGTAATTAAATTACCTAATTGCTATACAAAATAGAATATTAAGGACATGAATATTTCCGTCTTAAAATGTTTACCATTAGGGTAGAAGGCAATTTCTGATGGTGATCTTGTATTCCCAAAAAGTAAATCCCGTAAACTATTAAGGAAGTGCAAAAACAAGCCAGAGAAAGGCCAAGAAACATTTGCTCTTTAATTAAGCTAGGCAATTCAATTTCACGATCAATTTCTGCCCCACCCACACCGTCAGTTACGATAAGTGTTGTTCCATTCAGAGAATTTTTGATATCTTTGTAAATCGAGGTCCATTGCGAATTAAAATAGGAATGCCATCCAACAGCTACAATTATTAGACCTAAAATCTAAGAAATAATACGTGCAAAATTATAAATAAAGGTACCCACTAATATATACATATTAAAAATGTGTTTTGCCTTTTTACAGGTACTTACATGAGTTATTAAATGTAGGGTTCCTCTAAGTGAGTAAAAAAATTCGAAATTATAATTAATCTTTAGTTTAAATTTAGTATTAAACATTATTCTACGAACTAAACTATTAATTTGGTTTTTAGGGCAGTTACAATGTTACGACAATTTATTTTACACACAATTATTATCCTCACACCTCGAAACTAATTAGTCTTAAGCTTAAGAATGCACAATTTTGTTTCCGCTATTACAATGGCGTGTTTATAATTGATGTGTTTATTACACTTTAGTTTAAATGAAGACTTAAATGATAAAATATGCAGTATGACATGCATGATAATTTGTGAGGTATTAGCATAGTATATGATATGTAGCGTAAGTTAGGATACAATGAATTTTTATTTGTTCAGATAAATTGTAAGCAATTTGCCATAGTCAAATGATTAAAGGGCTTAACGGCTTAACTCAACATTGATAATTTGTCAATTAATATTCTGATAGTGTATGGTTGTGGCATGTAAGAGGCAGACAGAGAATTTTATTTAACAGATTCACTATAATATTTGTATATTATTCCCCTATTACTATAATATGGGTATGCTAGTAAGTATTAACTATTTATGTTTTAACAAATAAATTAATATGCAAAATATACTACATAAACAATACAAAAATTAGTAAGTAAAATTATTAATGACAAAGACGATAATTTAATATAATACAAGCTCCAAACATATGTAGGAACTTTGCATAAGGTGTTTGCTTTCGTATCGACTTAATCCAGTTAAGGGCGAATACCTTTGTATTATTGTTTGTATTTATTACTTATACACAAACTTAAAATAAAATAGACCTTATAGTGAAAACGCACACTACCTAATTTCCTAATCCATAAAATGTAAACTCCAACGCAAATTGTTCGTAAACATTTGTTATTTGTTACAATCCTTTATACTGCCCAGTATGTACAAAGATAATTGTAATTATAGACATTATATTAAAACCAACACATTTGCTAGCCATGCTTTAGTTAAGTAGGAAGTGGTCCTGATATTTATTTCGTTGAACTGCAAGATTATGATTTTCATTACTGATTGATTTCAGGGTCTTCTGCATTTGCTGATTTAATAGCAGTAGTCTGTCCATAATTTTGAGTGTATCCATAATTCTTAGAATAATTTTCCAAATCGGATGTATCATCACTATCCAAAGCAAGTGATATCCCCGCGATAAAGTAAAAGACACCATTTATGACAGCAAACGACTGAAATTATGAAAACAAAACATGTATTATTCTGCACTCGAAACCATGTATCAATGAAGAGCTAATTCTTTATATTATAGTTACCCCTCCGGCCAGTTTCTCTTGCTTGCGTTGACATTGATAGCCAACCCAAGGACGGGGGTTGCAGTGGTCCTTATCATACTTTTTTGCGCTAACGATCATCAAACTCCCTCCGACAATTAGGACTATACCCGCGATGATGTGGTAAATGAAATCCTTAAAAAAATCATATCATTCACCATGTTATAATATGGCGTCAGTAACGGTTGGCGTCAGTCACAATTAGAATTCTTATATTTGTACAGTAAATACTCTTACCACGGCTTTTGATGCTTGGTTTCCCTGAAGTGCTCTCACAAAAAAATGAAGAATAAGGTTAATAAATGTTAATCCAAAGCATGTTGCTACTGCTGACAAAAAATATCGCTCAAAAATGTATTCTGACATCCATGAGTGTCCTCCACAGCCGAGAGCAATTGCACCGAACACCTTAGGATACAGGCATAGATTTAATTTTATAAAATAAAACAAACAAAAAGTACATAAACCTCGTAAGTAAGTAAATATCTAAACGATGATAATGGGAATTGACTGGACCGACACATTTGTACCAGAATTTGGATATAGATTTACAAATTATAGATATTACATATTATGTTTCATTTACATTCAGGGAAATGAACAATAAAACGTTTATGAATGTACACAATGCAATGTACAGAAAATAGTATACATAATAGTACAGTACATATACATCCTATCAAGGTAGTTCCAAGTTGTTCAATACATTTGCCAACCAACAACTTCAATGCACGCACTTTTTTAATTCTGAATATTGCATCTTAAGGATCGTATTGTAAATTACGATGGGTCAACCGATTTAAAAGTATAATTTTACTTAGTGACTATTGGAACTACTAATATTGTAAGATTTTTCCATTTTTGGTTGGATGATTATATATTTGCTTACCAAAGTCAGTATTTTCAGAAGCCCAGTTCGGCTAGCTACGTATTGAGGATTAATAGCCATAATGAAAGTTATTAATTAGCCAAAGGTCAACATAAATCAGGCAACTAATAACAAATTAATTCCGTAAATTGCAAACTCGGTACTAATTATCACCACTATGTAATCCAAGAGGAAATACTTCACTTTTCAATGTCACATTAGGTAGGATTTAGGCCTAGAATTTACGAATTCTCAAAATTATGAAAATGATTATTATTAAATTGCAAAGATGAATTAATATCGGGGTCCACTTATTTCTATTGCTCCGCCGGGATATAATACGCGTGGTATTTATTATCCAAATAGGGTAGTGCAAAAATGAAGCTTTAAAAACCTGACATCATCGTACAGGATACCTACTAATAGCTATGTTATCATTGGCCATTACAAATGAGACCCAAATACAGTGTATTGGACCAAATAACAATATCTCTAAATAGTAAGATAAGATAACTTGTGCCTGTAGTTATATCTTTCTCATCGTTAGTTATATGTATCCGTATTTAATCCATAAATTAATTTTGCAACCCAATATTGTGTTGCAAATGAATGAGTAATCGTACCTGCGCTGTGTACATGAATGGTTTAATTTGTAATTTTAGTTCGCTATGTATTTGCACATCTTATCCTTATCTATAAAAATAGATCACCTACCTGCCCTGTATGAACTGGCCATTCTGTTTATATTTATTATGTGTACTAAGTAATTTACATGCTCATATTTGGTCATGTTTTGTTTTTACTATTCTTGTGAGCAATCTATAATACTTACTCATTGTAATTGAAACAAAATAACGTCCATAGTTCACCATCCTCCCATTGAGCATCCTCGTGAGTCATATTTACATTTACCCGGAACAGGTAATGCATGTAAAGTAAGAGTTTCAATACAAGCGCGGATTTGCAATTTACAAATTATACAAGATAATATAATTATTTTATGTATTTTATATAGTCGATTAGCTTTTTGGATGCGTATTTAGTTCAAGATTTAAGTATACTAGAAGAAAGTTGCCATTTAAATGATAAGTCTGCTTTCTCATGTATATGTTACTGTACTATGATTATTTTGCTTCTATCCGTTACGGCAACCATAACAAGCAAACAGAAAACACTAAACACATTATAATTTATTTGATAGATAAACATTTTGTGAAAAGAGAAATAGAAATCAATAGCTTACATTTAGCTTCAACTATATGTACTATATATAGGGTATGTAAAAACTAATGACGCGTGCTCTAGCAATAGAAATAAATTGTCTCTTACATATTACACGCTGTGTTCCCGAGAATTATGGTGGCAGGACGAAAATCATGTTTACTGTAAGACTTGTACTCGTAGGATATGGGCAAATATAATAAATCCTCAGGTGACACTATTCCATGCAGACATACCATAAATATAACATATTATTACTGTAATCCGGGCCAAGGTTTAGGAAAATAACCTGAAGGAATTGAAGATTGATTGATTGTAGTACTTTTTATGTTCAATTAGTTGTTTCGGGTATTTGATTGCGATAAAGGCATAAGAGTTGCAACTGTTGTAAGAAATTAAATTCATTAGGTACGTAGTAAGTAATAGGTGCTGGTTTCCAGTTATTGTTTTTGTGCTAATGTTACATGTTAGCAGTAGGTAGTGAAATTAGAAGTTCTTAAATATGGTATTAAAGGGTTTGCGTATCGCTACTTTTGTAGGGTGGATAACAGGAAATTATTTCGTTAAGTCCCCGTGGAGCACAATTAAAAGAAATAAAAAACTTAATGCTCATTTTATATACTCCATTATCATTCTACTCTTTGCGGGGTTTCTTTGGATAGATGTCATCAGTAGTCAGTTAGGTATGCCACCAGAAAGCCATATCTTAAAGCGCATATTTGTACACTGTTTTACTACATTTAATGGTATTGCAGGTTTGTATTACAGACTATTATTTTTTGTTCGGGCGGAAAAACTTGTAGATTTAGTGAATTTTTTAGAGTCGTATCCATATTTTTTGAAATCCAGAAACAAAATTAGATCGCTTAACTATTTTCTTGCGTTTTGTTTTATTACTTATTTTGTCTCTGGAATTATAGGTGTGGGTGGTAGAGCGCTGTACATAAATGAGCAATCTGTTTTGTTTTTCTTGCCGAAATGGGTAATTGCAATTTTGCTGACAGTATTTGCATATCTACCTTATAGTACGGGGAATAGCTACTTTGCATTTGTCTTCGTAATCGTAGTAACACGTCATTTGTCAGCAGTTTTCGACGATTTCTGTGATCGTATTGAAAATGAGATTCAAATATCTTCTCAATTAGCGATTGAATCTGCCGAAGCTACTTTGAAACCTCGACATACAATCGCGCAAACCAAAAGGGATTTTCTATCTTTGAGACCCACATCACAGGAATTATTAATCCAATTTAACACAATAAAGTCTTTGTTTGCATTCTGGAACGATTTTGCAGGCCAAATTACCTTTGGACTCCTCTTGTCAACATTTACAAATTCCATTTTATGTTTTACTCAAATTTTCATTGAAACGTATTTTCCAAGCAGTACAGCTATTGAATGTAGCATGCTGATAGTCCACGGGAAAAACATTTTGCTGCTCCATGTTGGCCAGCTTTTACATGAGAAGGTGGGTATAATATAATTTGTATTTATTTGTAGCAACTAAACTAACCAATGTAATTAGCAATGAAAAATTAATATTATTTTTTTGGGCACAGATATTTGAGAGGAAAAAGAAACTCTCCCGGTTGGTAACCCTTATGCCTTACAGCATCAGCAAATTTCAATTAGAAGACTTGATCTCCGTGATTTCTTCATGGAACTGGGAGTTTAGTGCAGACGGTTTTTATGTGATTGGTCATGCCGTTTTTGGATCGGTAAATTCACACTTTCTGCTAATTGGTATAATCTTTCCCTTTGATGAACTTAACTTTATTTGATTTCTTGTTTACAATATTTTACAGATGATATCTCAAATAGTTAACTGCATAGTGATAATGTTTCAACTAAATATGGGAATTGACACGAGTGGCAGTACAAGTAATTCAACGGTAAGCTAAGTGAAGGTATACTCTAATAATACGTAAGGATATATTGCCTAATTTATATTATCGCACAAAGTAGTATTAATTAAGTATGATACCAACTTTTCCTATTTTGTTCATTCTAAAAGAGAGACATGACATAATAATATTATATATTATACTATCTACTGTATGTATTGTAAATATAATTTCTTTAGTTTTTGTACATTTTTTCTTTAATTAATTTAACTTTCTAGAATTACTGTGTGTAAGTTTCTATTCGAATATTGACATTGGTCATAAGAAAAGTACCCGTGATGTTATACCATGCATGAGTTTGTGAGCATTAAGCAGGTAGCTGCAGGCATATATTTTCCTCATAATTTACTGATTATAAAATATAATATACATAAGCACTTGCAAAACAGTACCTACTTTCACCATTGTGAAGGTGAGAGCTTGTGAATGCATGCATAATGCTGAAAAATCAAGTGATTACTATGTCCAAAATGGAAATAGCACTAACTATTGGCAATGCAATTTGTACATTATTATACTACCAATAAAAAAGCTCTTTTAATTTGATTATAAGAGATTTTATTATCATTTTTTCGTATTTGCTACGGAATACATAGAAGTATTCTCCAAAACGGCTTATTTGCCATCGAGTTAAATTATGCCTTCACCGTTCATTTAATTGCACATTTAAAAAATGCTATGTATTCTACTTCTCCATTGTACAGATATTTGTATTATGTCGTAAGATTGCTTCGTTTATGTAATCTAAACTCTATACTGTGAAAAACATTAGTTTATGATTCATTTCTATGCGACCATTATTTCTTGCGTGCCAGGCATACACTACCACTATATTATTTAGACATGTCCATGTAACTAATGGTATTTGTTTAAACTTGAGAACCATGAAGAAATCACACAGCTGAAATTTATTGGTAAATGCTTCAGCATAGGAGCATATGCAGGAATATTTCATACACATTCATTACACATAAAACATTTCAGCCTTTATCATTAACGTACACTAATTTTATCAATATAACCTATCTAGTCGTTTGGTTAGTACATAGAATTCACATGGAACAATTATTAGGCTCTATTAACAAGTTGCATATATTTGTATATTGAAAGTTTTATTTGCCATTGTGACCTAATTAAAGAATTAAGATTATTAAATCCTCAAGAAATGTTTACAAAATATTTTGAAACATTTGCTATCAGGGTAGGTTGGTTTTTGGGATTATTGTTGCGCCATAAACCTTGGGGACCTACTAAATTCGACTCCTGGGTTTCATATTTTTCAATATATTTTGCAGTGTTTAACACTTTTGGAGCAATAGTTCTTTTGGATAATATAATTAACACCGATTCTTACAAGTTCAACTTTAGCTCTAATGAAAAATCTAAACTTGATGTTGATCGCCTTGTGACAGTTGTTACATTTTACGGAGTAACTTTTGCGATTACATCGCTCAGGTTGTATTTTGTTTTTAAAGCCAATAAATTATCTTATTTTTTAAGAATTATTAAAACCTATGGATTTTCCAAAACTCCTACCAAGAGTTGGAAATTAAATGCATCTCTGGCAATTTTGCTCACTGCGTGTACACTGTGTCCTGTCCTTTCATCATTACTCCTCTTACTGAACCAGAAAAGTCACATTTACGGGGACGCTAGTGGAAATTCTTGGTTTAGCTTTTTAGGTTTTGTTGGCAACAATATATTTAAATACATTACCTTAATTCTTCCTGCATTGGCACTTCCAAATATAAGTTATATAATCATGGTCTCGACAATTTACCAGCTAATGGATATATTTGAGGATTACTGTATGCAATTAGAAGAAGCTGTCAAAAATTATAAAGAAAACGCTAGGGAGAAGGAATTAAACTTGAACAAAAGTCAGAGCATACGAGCAGTACAAAAATATATCAAACTGGTACCAACCAGCGAGGATCTTTTCAAAATGTTTGAATTTATAAAGGAGTTATTTAATCTTTACGACGAAATTATGGGCCCTACAAGTCTTATTTTAATTCTTAGTAGTATGTTCACTTCGATCAATGGAATTTATGGGGTTATCTTTTCCAAACACCATTACTTAGATTTAGGATTTGATTATATGAACATTATTGATAAAGCAGTCAAGTTGACAATTATTGAAATTGGACAAGACATCCAAAACAAGGTAATTCCGTTGAGCATACAGTCGGTCCCATAATTAACACATTAAACATCATAATAGGGAAAACAAAGCATTAACTTTCTCCTACTTTCTTTGAGCAACACAATATTTAACGCTATGCATTGCATTTTCAAGATTCCAAAATGAGGTGAGATTTTTAAGGCTTAAAATGTAAAAGAGAAGCTACTGCTACATTTAACCAAAAATATCTAATGGACGTAAAAAATCTTGCAAACGTATCCTATACTATTAGCATTTTAATGGATTTTTAAGTATGGGAAAATATTTTGCATTGTTTTTCCTGTGGTTACTTAATTTCGGGACCCACTATACTCTACAGCAGTGCATAGGTCCCTCACCAATGTCCTAATACTAGTAATAGTAAGCTGGCAGAAGATATAATATTATGTATATTTGGCATACTTTAAGATGAATTTCAGAATGCAACGATTGCAGCAAATTCAGATCCTGTTTCCACATCACCTGAAAGAGAAGTCTATTGGAAAAATCTTGACTTTGTCTAGTTCCTGGAAATGGAGCCTGAATGCAATGGGATATTTCACAATTAATCGTGAACTGTTCTCTTCGGTAAGATAATCATTATTCTCCAGTATTATGGTTACATTAAAAAAGTATTTACGATTAAAAAATATTATATTCTAAAATAATTCCAAAATGTCTTTTTTAACAGATTTTTTCTCTCACAGCCACATATTCCATCATTCTGACTCAACTTAACATTGCTTCTTACCCATCTCTATCTATCAACTGCTCACAATAAAATTATTTTTTAAATTATGCAATAGTTATTTTGTGTCGTCCATTTTTTGTACACTAGTACTTACAGTGTGAATGACATACGAGTTATGGAAGATTATGTTAATAAATGTACCTACCTACATAACTACTTTAACATATTTATCATAAAATGGGATTTTTTATTTATTTGATTAGAAACAATTAAATACATTGTGTACATACATATAGCTTAAGGTACATATACATTTTCGATACTCATCACTCATTGTGTTATAAGTAAATTAAAATTGAGAATTAAGATAATAATTATAAAAATATATTTACAATTGAACTAAACTTGTCACAGGGGAGAGGTGGAGGTAGTATTTGCAGTACAATTTCCATGTTCCAATTTTGTTGTTTGAAGTCCGACGTTCATTTGAATAAGCATTATGACGTAGGTCATCAATGTCGTGGCTATCTGAAACCAAAATTAATATTACACCTTTAAAAATTTTTAACGAAACATTTGGCTGGTAAAGTAACTACTATTATAGATAAGTCGGTGAGTATTAAAGTAAAAATGTTACAGTAGAAAACCCATTTCTGGACATTTTAAAGAATCCTGCTGCGCTCATTGTCCACTTCCAAAGTCCCATTATATCAACTACTTGTATGATATAATGTTTTATTGGAGAATTCTGTGGTAATACAATTGACATGCATTTTAAGGACTCCATCCGGGCATTCATCTGTTGGAGAACATGAAATAAAACATTTACTTAACAGAGCCATCCAAAATCCTAACGAATTACAATTTTATGTATATTGTTTTAAAATAATTGCATTGATCAATATATAAATAGTAAGTACTACTTATTGTCAGACACAATGAGGTTTTGCACATACTGAACGCTTCAGATCTTCTCCCAATTGTAAGATACTGAGTTTTGCCATGAACGCTATTATCGAAGCTACTTCAGCCATAAAGGTCAAGTATGCCAATTCCTGTTGTGTTTCGCCCCGCGGTTGAATTGTTGTATTAATTGTAGCGATCAACTTGTAAACTACCAACATAAGACTCAAAACACATAAAGGACCGCATGCATCATCAAATGTGTGAAATTTATGTTTTAATTCTTCAAACTCTTCCAGCAAATCCCCCTGTATGCTTTTCATATCAGGCATTGATGTAAAATTCATAGCTCCATTTGTTGATCTGGACATTTTCTTTTGCTTGTTACTTAATGGTGGCTCTGGTCGTTTAGCAGGGCAATGGTTATAATTTTTAGCAGTTGTTTCGACTTTATCACAGAATAGGTTATATTCCACTAGGAGCTTTAGGGACGAAATAGTAACGAAAGCATAATTTAAAATGCTAGTAGAGGCAATGTAGAAAGAAGCACCGATTACCACAAACACGAAGTAAGCTATTTGCCCCATATCGTAGAACCAGGACCTTTTTGGTAAGAATACTGTAAATGAGGCCGCAAATAAAACACCAGCACATATCTCAAATATGCACAAAAAATACAGTCCTAATCTATATCTTAAGATTACATTTTTTAGCTTCAAAGATTCTGGCATTGCTGGAGATTCGAAAGACAATCCAGAACCAGAAATCAGTTTAGAAATAGAATTTAATTTCCAAAAAAATACTACTCTCACAGCAAATGTTTGGCAAAATGATACAAAAATCGATCCTTCACGTAGAGCAATTTCCAGTTTCGTTCCCTTCGTTCTACTCAAAATATTGATATACACATCAATTATAAATATAGAACCTACACTACATACTAGTAGAGCATAGAGTAGATACAATAACCGATTTCTGAGTTGATGACTACTTCTAGGAAAATAAATTCCGTAAACTAATCCCGTCCAGTACATAACTTTGAATTCTTTGTGGAACATAATTAACTTTTTACTATAAAGATTTCAAATACCTAGAAAAGCTATACTGTATACCAACTGATCAAAAACGGTTGCAGTAAACTGCGTAGTCGAACCTGTAGTATGTAATGTGTACAAGATATTGTCCTAGAAATTATGTAGGCACTACTTAACTTACAAAGCCAGCTCGGTTGGTGTGAGGGTAAGAGTGCTTGGTTCATTCCAGGTACAAAATTCCTACTCTCCACCAGCCA
>JAQFYC010004264.1:0-17753 GCA_034694165.1 Tomocerus mixtus | reverse complement strand
TCTTTCAGATACTCTTTCACGCACTGGCTTGCTAAGAATTCCCAAATGTTAAGTAATTAGAATTGATATTGTGAGTGATGATTGTGATGATTCCTAACATGAACATAATAATAGGTCAATATGGGATAAAATTGACCTGTTAAAAACTATCTACGGATTATTATGTAAGCACGATTATTGCATTTGCGGGGTTACTATTATTCCAAAATCAATATTATATATTTTCACTACTACTATGGTATAGTACTATAAGGTAAAGTATGCACTAAAGATAAATATATCCTTAGCTTAGTATAGCATATGTGTTAGGTGGTACTATCGGTAGGTATTTATAAAATGAAGGTATAAACTCTAGCTATGGTAAATCCTAATCACTAACCCATTTTTTAATTCTACTCGGACTATCGAATCTGTTTTCCAGAAATTATTTATAGATGTAATATAGTAATTATCCATGATTATGTAGAAATTATCAAATTGTACCTTAGAACACATAAAATATTTATTCTTGTAACATTCTTGTTATTAATATCTATACTAGTACCTATCTAATCCCAATTTAGTCTCCATTACAAATAAACTTTGAAAGCAAAACTTAAACCTACTACTATTACATAATGATAGGTTAGGTAAGCGTCTCTCTTTTTGCTATGGAATTTTTTGTTATAATTCTTCTGCATGTATAGCTTAGTTGTCAAATCAATTTAAAGATAATAATAACAAGAGCAAGAAGACGACAGATTAGATTAAAAAGAAAACATGAGTCTGGAGTGGTGTCTGGAGGTGGACTGGATGCAGTAGGTATGAATGAGTAGTATTTATACTATGAGAATGAGTAGTTCGCTATGTAGAAATTACACAACACAGCCATTTAAATTCTGCATACTGTCTCTAACAACTAACACGATATATATCAAACTAATAGCAGATCGACTAGCGAGATAATTAAGCGACTTGCCTATGAACAATTGTGTTGCTTCTACATACTTCCAAACGTAAGCACTTGTATTAAAATGAGTTTAGTAATTGAGTGAGCGAGCTTAAGACTTAAACCAACAGGGAAGATAAAAACAAAGCAGTCGACAGACAGACACAGTGATGATCCCCATATCCTTGTACATGGTTACTCTAGACTAGAATCCTATTAGAAATCCTTTTTTTGTTCTTACACTACTGTAATGTGTACTGTATTTACTTTGTACTGGGACTACCGTCAACCTAACGTAAATACATTGTGTTCTGCGTTTAAATTGGTTTTGCTATAAGAAAACGAAGGTATATAGATCCTTATACCTCTAAAAGCCAGAATGAAATGGCATTGGATTACATTAGAATTGCATGCCATCACATCACGCATACCAAACCAGAGATTATTCCAAACAATACAAAGTTAAAGTCCAATACAATATATTTACATGGTTGATAAACTAAAGTAGTAAAGTGGACTCTATTGTGCCTGTAGTTAAAATTGCAGTAGTGAGTAAATAATAAGTAGTATTGATACACTACTATAGTAGAAATGCTCATAATATGTACCGTAGACTGTAGACTGATGAACTGATGTTATGTTCTGATGTTCACTTCATAGAAATGAAAAGAGGATTGGTTTCCATGAGATATTTCACTTTATTTCATTTATACTAGGACTCGGCTTGCCTTGCCTACTACTAACTGACAAAGACTAAGTGAATGCAAGTACTAGCACATAAGGACATACTTATACGGTATGAAGATTGCAAATGCTAAACGGACGGACGGGTAGCATTCGTTCATTTTCATTCGCAAGTATTTTAGTGCACACAATACACCATGCAGTGAATGATCAAATAAATGTGTATAGTTAAGTCAAGTCAAGTCAATTCAAAGTACAATACATCCAATGGTTGTTTTGTTGATGTTGATACAAGTTTAGATGTACCAAAGCAACTACTACGCTTCTCATCTCATCACATCAGATTCTTACTCTGACATAATACAATACTATATAGTAATATTATACAATTCAGTATTCACATAGGTATACTATACATTATAAGAACATTATTGCTTATAAGTATGTATTTTATATTGCAGAATCCTAATAGATCCCTACATGCACATCATATAGATACCTACTTAAGCAACAATTACTTTACATTTACATTATAGAGGAGACATGCAAAGGAGTAAATGGTAAAGTTGAATTGTAATAGCTATAGGTACATACCCTTGCAAAGAGATTAATGAACGATACACGCTCTTGTCTTGTACATATATTTCATACGTACATACACACGTAACTACAATGTACAGAGAGTGAGTATCTGTACAAGTATTTGTACGAGTACATACACAAATGTATTTCATCTACAGTTCTATTGTTGTGTGGATTGTGCAGGCAGATAGTAAAGGCCAGGCCATGCCATGCCATGCCAGGACAGGGCAAACTAACTAACACTAACTAACTGCCTACTTACTCCTAGTTACTACTACTCTTCATTCAATTCATTTGACTCACTTGAGTTGAGTTGAGTATAGAAGTGGATGTAGGTAGATATTGTCTGCTCAGTTTGCATCAGAACAGAACAACCTTCTCTTCGTTCATAGTTCATACCAATAGCAAAAGCAATACCAATTCACTTCTGTCCAAACCTAACAACCCTGTTGTTCTTCACTCAAATAATCTTACATCATTGAGCATCCAAATATACACAACAAACCCATTTATTTATTTACCCCAGCAAGTTTCGAAAAAAATCTACGTTTTTCCTAAGCACAAAAGAGTTTGACAATAAAGTGTATGCATTTTGTGAATAGGTATCAATTAATTTGCAAATTGACACTTGTGGTTGAATCAACATTCTGTGTTAACGACAATTTAGTGCTAATTACAAGGTAAATACCTACCTACTATTATAAGCGCGTGTGTTGTGATTTTTGGTAAGAGCAAACACTATGCAGTATGGAGAAGCTAGTTTTTACCAGAAATTGTATTGAGACATGAAGTTCAAGTGGAATAATGCTCCGCATCTGTAAGTAATTACAAAGTTAGCGGTATCGCAAAAAGAAGACTGTTCAAAATAAGTATATTTACAATAGTAGCAAAAACAAAGTTCAGAACTGTTCTAAATACATAATCATGAAAATATTCCACTATTAGTTAAACATATAGACACAGATCTGTGGATAACTTCCCCTTCTCTGCAGCCTGCAGTGTAAGTAATACGGCAGAAGAGTGTACTCATAACATAACAATTGTACTTCTGTCCTAAATGGATTCTCTGAACTCATTTCGACTACTTAAGCACATGATCGTGAGAAACTTGCTAATCTCTCTAATGTTGCTAAATTAATGTATTTATATGCATTATTACCTTGCAGTGGAGCAATTAGTGAACTCATTTAGTGCAACTAACTTCTATTAAGACATAAAATATTACACCGAAGGAGAAAATATTGTGTGTATTTACTTTTATTCACGTACGCATAGTACATTGCGGTTTTCATGAACAAACTCTTTCATTTATGGTATGACATCTTCATTTACTCATTTCAGATGTATCTGTACTTGTAATTTGTGCATAGAGAAAATAGTGCTTTTCCGTCATAAATGGTTCTCCATTTTGTTGCAGTAGTGTGTGGGTACGAATAAATGTTAATAATTATACTAAACGTAATTATGTACTAACGATCACTTACACTAAAACTTATTATCTACTACAGACACACCATTGCATTGCATAGTTCCCACTGCTGTGAATGGAATTAATTATATAATTCATATAAAGGTGTATACACATGCAGCAATTTTGTGCATACAGAATTACGGACGCCTAAAAGCATGATATTTCAGTGCTATCATATCATTGTCAATGTACATAGTACGTACCATACTGATTATGAAAAAATAAATCTCTAAATACATTTAGAATCTTACAGTTTACCATCCGTAATCGCAATTCATGAAAAACAGATTATTATTGCTTCTGCAGTTAGTTCCAGCTTGCCATATGCCAGTGGCAAATAATTTGAGTCAACAATCAGATTCTGTTCTAACTCTAGGGTCACGTTTCTAGGTTTACTAAGCAGACAGCAGACCTACTATTACTAAATATTTAATACGTGAAACTGCTTGCGTCAAATTAATCTTATTTATAGTGACAAGTGACAACGATATTGAATACCTAAACTTACACAAAACAATTACATACATACTTATAAAAATTGTGCAATTTCAATTATTAATAGCAGTGAAGTGGGATTCACACTAGTGCTAAGTGCTAGTGAAAAAGTTTTAATATATCGTCGTGTGCCATAAAGTGATTTACATTTGAACAGTACGTAGAATCAATGAAAATCAATTAACAAGGTAAGAAAATAATCTCAAGCTACAGTCAAAGTAGTTTTGCGTTACAAAAAATATAAGTAATGCTAATGCCTACACTGCACTGCACTAGGGATTTAGAATATGAGGTGACTATAAAAACGAAATAGATTTCCAATGTGTAGAAATTCTATTGACATTGTGGCATAATGCAAGATATATGATTTTAGCGTACCCCGGTTAAGTATAATGTAAAATGTAATGGATTAATAAAATTCTTAATAAGAAAAGAAAGTGATTGCAGGCAGCTTTAGTTTAAAAGCCTTATCGTGCTAACAATATTTTATTATTGGTTGTAAACTGCCCACAAGGACTCCCCATCACCGACATGCAGTCTATCTATTCTATTCTGATTCAGACTTAAAAATCCATTGTCAATGCAGAGCAATGAAATACAACGAAGGTAAATAGTTTCTTATTAATAAAGAAAATACATAGAAGAGTGCACTCTGTCTGGTTTTGATCCACCAACTCTCATTGCCACTCAGTCTGTAGTCCATGTTCGATTGAATTGAATTCTTTGAGTCCTTACTTAGAGCTTACAGTTAGAAATACATTTACAAGTACGTGGTTATACAATACAATATATAACAGTTACTGCACTGAAAAATCTATAGTGTGTGCGCATTATAAAACACTTGTATAGGATTTCATTTAAATATATAGGATGAACTTATTATGTGTGGAGACCATGAAGAAATAATCTTTAATAAGATACCTACACGCATTAGCATAGCAATTGTGTATAAAATTGGTTTGCAAATATTTATTGCTCTGTACTACTATGTAATATCTGTAGTAGTAGAAAAGTATCACTAATAGCTTGCACTACTTATATGTATTTGTATTTTTGTAGATCCTTTTATTCTCACATTAATATGGTAACGACTGGATGTTGCAGAGTACAGAAATACATCATTATGTCTTTAGTGCAGATTTAATTGGCAACTGAACAACATCAACATGCAAAAGCTTCGGTAACATAAAAGTTAAGTGGCACAGAATGGATTTTATGGTGTTCCATCTCCATTTCTGTCCATCAAACTCCTCGTTATGCATGTAAAAGATGAATTTGCCTCATAAGTAAATGTAGTAAATGAGTTTGTCAATGAATTGATATTGACGTATTAATTGCCTCTACTACAGATAGTAGTATACAACCATTCGCACCTTGTGCTTGCGTTCGTTAACTATATTTGTATTTGCATTTCGTAATAGTAGACGATTATTATTGTTATTGGTAGGAACTGTTACTTCGCCGTTATGTATACTGTAATAAGTATTGCAGACTCTTTAAATATGCTCCTTTAAAAATGGAGTTTGTGTCAATCCTATTTATGTACGTGACAATAGTATTGAATTTGAGTTGACAAGAACACAAAAGGTTTCCCATTTGATTTTGGCATGATCCTGAAAGGATTGCCTCCCTGAAATAGATTTGCTCTCATTAGTTATTACTATAAAACCCATAAATGTCATCATGTAGCCAAACCAGAATTACTTAGCTATTTGGTTAATGTACACACATAACATAGAGCTTAATTTAAGAGTTTGCATGTACGACGTAAGTGTTTCATTAGTTCTACTTTATATAAATGGTGTATTCATATTAGTTGGCCGTTCACTTCTAACTAATGTAATGTAATGGACAATGTCGATTATACCTACTACAAAAGAATCGCTTACAAAATGACTTGTATGACTTGTGATGTGAGTGTCTTTGGTTTGATTCTTTTGCTTTGCTTTAGTGTACAACGTTCACGCATCCAATAAGATTGTGGGAAATAAAATAACTCACAAAGAACAGAGAATTGGCAGACTCTTTCGTCAATTATTAGCAAAGCTACAAGGTGTTTGCCCAGGTTAGTACTTAAGCTACCACGACGGTGTTCTTTTCCTCCATGTATATTATATGTAAAATCTTAAGAATGAACATGTACATTGTAGAATGTAGTGAGTGTGGTTTGGAATGTAAGTATGTTTGTACAGATCCTTCTCTAGCTTGCACCTGAACTGAACTGACACATCAAAAACTGTTGGTAGGGTTAGGAATCTTGTTTACTTTCCTATCTAAGCTACATACTTACCGTATAAGTATGTATAATAATGAATAAGTAGTTATATTAGGTAGGTAGGTAAGTTAACAATAACGTTTACTTACCTAGGCTCATCTGTATGTATATTAGTATTTGCTTACTTATTAAGTATAGGAGATGTATAAGAAACAGAATATGTGTATACAGAGAGAATAACTAGCCAAGTTAGCAAGAAACCAGACCAAATCCAGTCGCATAGTGGAGGAAATCTAGTTTGGCAGCTTCTCATTAAATAAGTCCGTCCAATTTACGTACAAGTGTTCAATAGTGTTGTGTTACGTTGACTTCAGTTGAGCAAAGTTGAATATTATTACCACGTATTCTGTCATCTCGAACCATACAACTTTACTAAGTAGACACTATTAACTAATATCTATACATGAATGCAAATGTGTAATGTTATACTCTGACTCTATTAAAGTGTTGACTGTATTCAATATTGCAATGTAAAGGGATTATTTTGGAGGCATTTTTTATCTCATCTTAATAATAAACTTTATTGATACATAAATGTGATACGATGTGGTGTGGTGTGATAAACCAAGTGAGGGATATCATTACAATGATCTGATCTGCATATGAATATATTATTACTGTTATTTATACTATAGTTAATAAATATGGCCCATACATTCTATGTACATTGATAGTATCCTTAATCTCATTCTGAGTTATTGATTGTAAGGAAGGATAGCTACCTTTAACTAGTACATCTATACATACAAGATGGAACATAAATATTGTTCTGAAAGATTGCTCTAACTTCACATAGATAAGCTATTGTGTCTCACATACAATAAATTCTACTGTGATGTGATTCTTATTACTTTTAAAGTGGTCTGAATTTGGTTCGTTGACAAGATCTGACTTGGCTAGAGATTAAATACGATAGTTCATGGACTCTGTACTACTTATTATACACTTGCATCTACTAAGCATAATATTCATTTCATTTGGCATAAATATTATTTGCATTGATCCTGTAGGTTATTTATGAACTTAGATATTTATGTTTTCATTTAAAGCATGCTGTTAAATATGTATGGTAAAATATTATATTTATTAGTACCTACTACAATCTACCTAAAGCAAGTGTCTCTAAAGATGCTGGTTTGGCCTGACATGGCATGGCAGATAGGTATGCAGTATGCAGATATTTATCCACTACTAGTAGCTTGACACAAATTACTTGGCTTGACACTTTCACTTTTTGCTTTAATATTTTCTTGTGTTGGCTTTTTGGCTTAGTATAAATATGCGTATGTATTTTTTGTTGATGCGATTTTGTGTGTGTACATGGATGAATGGAAATGGAATCGAATTCGTTATACTTGTCCGCTGTGTATACTTGACTGATTGTAGTTTTCGCATTCAAATGTTATTCTTACTTATTAGCTATTAGTCTGTAGGGCCGACCACCGACAATTTGAAATCTGAACATGGGCATCAGCACAGCTTGACGGAATACATTACGTTACCTTCCCTTACCTTCCCTTATATATAACAATTCCATAACATCATACAAAAACACATTATGGAATTACGTATGTAATACTAGAAATATATTCCCCTCATGTCACACTTGTACATATTTTACAAAGTAATGCATTGGACAAGGCATTTAACATGACAGCAAGTCATACCAAATACAACACTACATTTCACTTACATTAATCTATTTTTCATGCACCTCCATCATGAAAACAAAACTAGTAGGAATCAACATTAAAAAGGAGCACGTCAATTTCACACATCAGCATCTCCTTTTATAATTACCGTTCAGAACTACTTATAGAATGAATGACCATTAAGAAAACGCGTTCAAAGTCCATACAAGATCAGATGACATAATTACTAGTAGAAAAGTAAGTGATTCTTTAAGTAGACTTAAAAATTCACTAACTATATCTGACAGCTAGTTAAGTGAACTGAAACTGTAGTAATTGTAAGTACCTCATATCCAAGTATGTAATGTATGATTCTATGTGTATAGTATTATTAAAGTATTTCAGCAATCACTACACATGAATACAATTGTTGTAATGTGTAGAAGAATAGAATCTGAGTTATGTGAAAGATATGGGGGCACAGCAGAGATATTATTATTAGTTAAATGTCAATCTCCTCTGTCAACTAACAATAACACAAGACAAGAGCCCATTACATACTTACTTATAGCACATTATAATTTGTTTATTTGGGTTGGGCAAGGAAAAGGCAATGAATATTTACTTTATCATTATGTTATCGCTAATAAATAGTACACTCATATATCAGTAATATTTAGCTTATCGTTAGTTTTGACTAAAGTGTCATGTTCTTATGTGCTAATTTATCTTTGGACATAATTTTTTATTTTATCCTTGTCTTTACAAAACTATTGGCTGCCTTATTTATTCAATGGTTCTGTAATAAATGATTTTAAGAGCCTAGACTGATGGTGATTGATTAATTCAGACAGTTTCTTGGATCAAGTTACTCATGATCATGTTTTCGAAATGCTCCTATAGCGCGTGTCTGGAACTTTTAATTTATCCAATGAATCACCATCTGTTAATTGTTTCTTTTCCTTTTTTCAAAGGTTGTTATCAACAAGTGTACTACAGATTACTGGCTGAGTAGCTTATGTTTCATTAATATTTTTCAGAATATAAGCGGATCATTTGAATAGGCATTTTACTGAACTATATTGCGAATTGTCATTTATTTATAACCATGCTATCCTTCAAATAAAAAAATACCTACATTTAAAAAATACTAAAAAGTTATGCAGATGCGGTCCATGTAGTCTCCAAATTAGCTTATTCTAAAACTGACAATTTAAAAAGTAATTTGCTCCAAAACTTTACTAGTGGGATAAACTGCC
Source organism: Tomocerus mixtus (assembly GCA_034694165.1). Taxonomy (NCBI): domain Eukaryota; kingdom Metazoa; phylum Arthropoda; class Collembola; order Entomobryomorpha; family Tomoceridae; genus Tomocerus; species Tomocerus mixtus. The sequence continues at coordinate 8,428 of JAQFYC010004264.1, read as the reverse complement.
CAATGGAGCCTTTATTTAGCCACTATTCCTTGATGTTCAGTGACAATTGTACTATAGTATAGTTTAGTAACAACACAAAATAGACTTGACTGATATGCTTTTATTTCATGTCACAATGTGTCGACTCACGTAATGCTATCCGTACCGATTTCAAACAATTAAATTCGCAATTATTGTTGACATATTTTGCTTCTGGTTGGGTTAGTGTACTTTATTACTTTTCATTTAAATGGGTTAGATTATTGCAAGAATAATCAGTCAAGTCTGTTATTTACATTGAGAAGATCATTGTTTTCATTTGAATCTGTCTGGTAAACACAAAACGTATGGAGACTCTGACTTGATTTCTAGATTATTGCTTCATGCCATGCAAACTGTAGAATACCAGACCAGAGCCTGACTAGACAAGGCACAACTTATTATATTTACTTTGTCTTTGGGAAATGAGAATTAAATATTTATGCTCTTTAATTAGATGTCACATTCACATGCAAAAGATCCACAACTCATTAATTATGGCTCTGTTACTTCTTATTCTTTCTACAGTATTGGCCAATAAACATTGAGCTAACGACCACGTCCATTAATTAGAAACTTATTTATTAGTTTTCAGTAAAATAACTCAATTAGCAATGTATGGATCTAGGTTGCTCATTCATTTGTTATTGGAAGAGTAGACTAACCAAACCACGTACGGCATTGCATTACCAAGGGATTTTAAAGGAATTTGCAATCTCATCAATCAATTTAGCTAATATAAACAACAGTTAACGAAACACGAAACACTTGCACATCCAGACTAGTCACTGCCTTTCAGTACATAATTGAAAATAAAGATAGATTGGTTTCCTTATCGATTCTTCCATGTCCAGCCCAGTCCAACTCCAACTCTTCTCTTATGTCTTAACGATAAGACTATTCAGAAAAAAAGCAGATGGATCTCTTTAGCATTAAGTAAGTCTAGGAAAATGTTCTTGATTCAAATGCAATTCGTTTCTTGGTCTCTCAAAGGAATTTCTACATAGTACATACGTATAGTAGCTTCTGGCTAATACAGATAGTTACTATGCACTTGCAAATAATACAAATACATAAGCAAGAACAAGGGGGCGGAAATTTACATACGAATTTGGTGTTTCCATTGTGTGGTATTGGCATGGAATACCAAGTGCTATGGCCATCTTATAATGATGTTACGGTATTACTTACAAATACATTACGTTGTACAAGAAGGCTTTTCCTTTAAGATGTGTATTTTTGTTTTTTTCCGGTGATGCTTGCACTACGCTGCACTGCTCTGTAGGCAAAACAAGTTCAATAGCTCAATACGATAGAAATGCAAATGTACATTAGTACATTATGTTATGTAGTAAGTTTAAGCTAGCCTTCGTACTTTTACATCTTGAAATGCCCAATGGGATTTAAATCACAGCTAGTACATAGTAACAAGCAACTCTAAAAACTCTCCGTATAATTATAGAATTAGTAACTACCATGTAACATGTAAAAATTTTACTACACTATATAGTGTACTATATGTTAAAGGTACTATGGATGTACATACAATGACCAGCAACTGTATGCAAGTATGTACTTATGTATAAAAAATGTGTACAAGACAAAGAGTACGCGTTCTCAACTGGGAGTCAAAGTTTCAGATTTAAATGATGATGCTGTCTTGTCCTGTCACTCTCTTATTCATGAGTCAAAAGACATTCAATCGTGTCAAGACTAATGGAATGAAACTATCTGCATATCATTACGATTTGATGCAGCCCAAACTGAGTTCAGCTAATGTATCTAGCTATTATTTACCATGTATGCATCTATTGTACATATTGACTGGTTGGTCGCATATAAATAAATATCTTTTAGTCCATCTGAATGCACTGCATAACGTAAGACTAACTGACAACTGCATTATTGGGCATACTTATAGGAACAATCAACAATAACTTTAGCTGCATTGCAAACACAGTTGATAGTTATTGAATTTCATTGGCGAATTTCTGTACTTGGAGGTACAGGTAATAAGTATGGACACTTAGGTATGATTTAAAGCTAAGCCAAACAAAGAGAAGCTAGTATATTGGCTATGTAGTAGTATATCTATACAGATAAGCAAAAATGACTTGAACTAAGAGTACGATTATCCTATTACATAGTCATTGGAGTTGAATCGTCTTTTATTGTATTGTGTTGCTCTTACTATTCAATCTTTTGGTTTCGTGCATACATAGGGCCAAATAGTAATGTTAATAACGGGTTTTGTGTCCTTTTAGGGTGGGTTGGCCCTATCATTTACTATCTCTGTAAAAAGGCAGTAACATAAGTTTATGTGGGGCAGCTGTATGGACCTACTATGTAATATTTTGTAATTCCGAAATTAAAACTTAAGGTTTAAAGTGCAGGTTTCAAGTTTACGTGTTGTTCCCGTGTGTTTTTTCAGTGATTCATTATAGTACAGCTAAAGGTCCTATAGGTACAATTTGTATTATAGAAACATTTTGTAAAGGAATGTTCACTGTACTGTATTGACATTTTATAGACCAAACGATACTAGCGTAAAATGGGATAAGATGTAAGCATTCATGCATTGCTGTTTAATTTTGGGATGTGTATTTTCATATTCTAAGCAGCTACTTAAGCAAATTGTGCACACAGTTGACTATTGCACAGTATTGCATCAAGACAGAATAATTTGATACCCTGCATACAGACAAATAAGCATGCAGGAATTATAAATTGGCAAACCAAAAAGTATAGAAAATGTACATGCTTATATTCTAACAGCACGTGTGTATGTACCTTAAGAGTAAAGTAAACTTTAAAGCTTTCAACGTATATAATCTGCCTACTGCATATGATTACCTAATTAATTTATTATTGTGGCATTAAAGAATCCTTAATGGAACACATTAGTAAATTATACCCACAAGTTAATGTTTGTATGTGGTTAGGTATGTGGTACACGTAGGTGTTCCCTTAAAAGTAGTCAAATAATTTGCATTTCAGTAGGAACATCTGAAAACTATTACAATTATGTCCATGCACATTTGTTATATATCCACATTTGTCGTTTGCACAGTTTTCAGGTATCATGTTGCGGTTGCATTTGCTGTTTACTGACAGAAGGAGAACTTCTGGCCAAGGAGCAAAATTCACATTTAGAATTTGAATGGCTTGTGCTTATTGTTGCACTAACATTTATGTTGCTTATTTTGATTCACGAGAAAAGTACATATTATGATACGATTACGATATGGCAAAGGTCTAAAAGGAAAACATTAGAACTAGAACAACGATTTACAACTCTTCACATTGCATTGGATTTTTAGGAAAGTTGTGCCATATAAAATATCGTAGTTTACTTAGCTGGGACATAACATACTATCAGATTGAGAGATAAGGCAGAGCGAGTTTTGCAATCAATTGCCCAAACAAAATCCAAACAATTAAATGTACAGAAATGCGAAGAAGGGCAAACGTAAAGTCTTTTTCGTAGGTTAGGTTTATTGTTGTTAGTCCAAGAAGTTCATAAACTACTTAGCCCGTATAAGAGCATGAAAACAAACAAACACTCGTGAAAAGCTCGTATAATAGCCATTTAGCTCTTTCGTCGTAAACATAAAGTTTTGATGATACTTCTCAGCTATGATATCCTGCTTGTTGTTTATATGTAGCTTATACCTACTTGCTTAACCTATGGTCATATGAAGAAATCCACTTTCGTCGGTTAGTTAAATGTTGCGTACTGTGCCACAGACAGCTACAGCTTGCACCGGTCTAAGTAAAGTACAAAATCTTAGGTATCTTACGTTAGGTACATATATAACATAACCTACCTTTATGTAAAATTAGTAAAACCAAAGTTTTCAAAGATTCGCTGAGGCTGAGCTACTTTGTAGAATTGTAAGTTGTTGCTCTGTTTGGGATAAGCACTAAGTTTCAACCTGCCTAACTACATTTTACTACCAGTGCAGTTTACCATAGTTATAAAGATTCTCTTTAGGCTACAAGTAAAATATTCATACGCGAGTGTAATAACTATCATATCATATTATGCCGCAGATACCTACAGGCCACGTCCAGATACAATATTCTCGTCTGAATTTTCGTAAATGTAACGGCACGGCGCCTGGTTTGGCTTGCTCTGACTTATCTTGTGCATGCTTACCGGTAACTTATCTTAGATTTTTTATACTTTGCCCTAGCTGTTGCTGTGTTTGTAACTTTTTAAAACTTTCAAGTCTCATCTGATCATATAATGTAAGTTGAGGAGTTTTCTACAGGAAGAAGGTCAGCTAAAGTATGAAAGTACAGTTCAGTTATCTATGCCGACAGAAGTGTTCTTTAAAAGTTAAAAGCCTTCTCGTAAATCTCCTTACATAGGTTCGAGCTTGAATACATATTTATTAGTTCACATCGTATGTTGTATTAGTATACTATACATAGTGACAGTGAATTGACAATGCTGATCATCTTAAAGAGTTTATGTAATTTATTTTATGTAACAAATATTGTAGGTAATACTTCTTTGCACACCAAATTTTCTCATTTTAAGAATTAAGTACATAAATAAGTACCCATAATAAGTGTGTATTTAGTACATAACATCTGTAGCTCGATAGATACATATGTGTAAATAATACATATCATTTAGGAAATATATCAATGGCTAATGCTAAAACTGTTAATAGAGCACTGATAGATATAAGTAATGTAGTATGTATCCTACAGAAAATATTTACATATGCAACAGAAAGGTACGCAAATGTTCCCTGTCTTACATTTTTTCTGCCACAGGGAGAAATTCCACCTGATTATCACTATCTACAATCCATCAGGACATGCCTCTGTTTCATTATGAATCATCTTCAAGTCCACGAGGCACTCCCGGCCGACTAATAAGATGAGTTGATAGGTAAACTTTGCTCTGAATCTCTTTTGCATATATTTACCTTAGTGTATACAGAATAGAAGATGTACTATGGACTTCCTCTTGCTTCAGGATTCAAAACCTTAAAAAGAAATGGCATTTTGAGCTGAAGAGAAGGAGTCATAATAATTGAACATCGAAGTGTTTGTAATTTGCGTAGGCAAGGCATGTCTCATTCTGTTCAGCGGTTAGGTGCGGCTAATTATCCATCACATAAATTGATAGATAGATCATGAATCATGATTTTAGAATTGATACTGCAAACAACTAAACTTCTGTTTCTTTATGCTGATGTGCATACATTCTGCCTTGAGATTATTATTCTCACTGTGCATTTGGTAATATATTGTAAGTAATATAGGAAACCATAATACAACAACAGCTTTGCATTTCAAAGAAATGATTTCTACATATTAAGTGTACAAAGGTATGTAGTACATGTGCATATAGGTACACGTACAGTAGGTAGTTATCAACAAATACTGACAATAAACGAGATTAGATGTCGGTAAGTCAGTTTGACATGACTTGACATGACATTTGGGAATGATGAACATAAAAGCGAGGAAAAAAGGATGCATATTGTCAAATAATTAATACTATAACCTTTCAAATGGTATATGTAATCAGTAACATAATAAATATTATGCCTATCGGAGAATCCAGGTATTGCAGAGCTCAAGACATGATTTACGATCCTCACGTCAAAAGTTTTAATCGGTCGAGATTTATCAGCTCTTTAATAAACGTGCTTCTTCGCATTATTGTAACCCAATACGTAGGTTTGTTATGTAGTGAACTGGAAAATAGCCTATATCATATGACCAGTCAAGTAAATATAATATATATGCACATAGACAGACAGACAGACAATCTCATTTCTCAAGTGTGAATGACGAGCAGCCATCCAAGAAATAAAGTTTCATACGTTCGCAGTTTAGTAAGCAAAAGCCAAAACCAAGGTACGTGTTCGGTGAGATGAAAAAAATGCAAATTGGCTTCTGACAGCTTATGGCAGACTTTTGGTTGCGGCTCATTTACTCATTTGTTCATTTACTCACTGATATTTACTTGATTGTGCAAAAGATTGGAGTGATTATTATGAGCTAGACGTGCAGTTGGTCCCAATCAAATCTTATACAATGGTGCACACTACCTAGACAGTAGTGCTAGCGATTATTCAAGCCAACCGCACGTAAGGACCATATAAACAGAGGATAGGTATTCATATGAATGAATGTGCTGTGTGAATTCTGTACATTGAATCTTAGATAACATTTCTTTATGTAATTAATAACTACACAAGACTAAATTAAAAAGTCTTTAGTGCAATATTGTTCATATTTTTGGTACTTATGTTTCTCAATCAGTTCAATATCCATTATGAATTAAATATGTGGAAATTAATAAACATTTGACTGTAATATAGAGTAGGTATTAATTTGCTTCATGGCTATTCCCAAGCTGACTAACTCATTGTGCAGCTAATAAGTATAAAAAGCCAGTTCATAGATTCAGGTAATTACAGGAGCAACTTAAAGCAAAAGTCCTGCATAGTAACTGTTAGTATGTATGTACATATATTTAGACATGGACTATGAATGAATGCGATGCTCATAAGAGTAATCCCCAATCTATCTTTAAGGTTGATGAACTGAATCATCATGCATACCATTGCCAATTGCCATACCTATTTAGTAACTCCTTATGCCTAGCGACGATTCCTAGCCTACCCTGTAATAACTATGGATTAACAGAATGTTTGCCGTGATATGAGTTAGGAACTGTATAATAGACATGCCTGTAATTCTCTATATATTCTGTGTGTATATTACATTGTACACATGACTACAACACTGATTGAGTGAGCTAATAAAAATGAGGCAGGAGAAAAGAGAAGACAGGGCAAAGCAAAACGGATCAACTTGCTCAACAAAACTTAACGAGCTTGTGTGGGTAGCGACCGGACTTATTATAGGTAAACTTAGTAAGCAAGAGTAAGGCTGACTTTATAATATACTAATATATAAACACATGTATTCCTAATATATTTTCTACGAGAACCTTAGCTAACAGACAAAACGTCTATAGATAATACTTACTTATTGTTATGATCAAGCTAAACAAAGTGCACAATGTTTATGTAGGATTCCATAAGAACAAGACAAGGTTGAATCTCGTTTTGTTCTCTGATATGTGAGTTTACCTTGTAGTAGTAGCTCCCAGCCGAGCCAGACGATGTCTTGTCATGTACACGATTGCAATGTATGTACATTGTCTGTGTATTTGTGATTTCCAGATGAATTCCAAATGAAGCTCTTCATCTTAATTGACAGATGCATTGATCATTTCATGTCAACGTATACCTACATAGTTACATGCATAATTAATCTTTCTTATAGATTATAAGGGAATGCATAAAAGGGAAATACAATATCAAACACTGTAATACTATGTGTGGTAGATATTGAATAGGATGTCTATTACATAGATGCTTCTTTTTTATGTAATACATTCCTTCAACAATTCAGCATTTACCAACAGGAGCATTTTAGACAAACAAACGGGTTCAAGAATAGTATTATAAAAAGAGTTGAAACGCTTAAGCATACTGACTCACTTGTCTGGCTCTTTAGACGTAGACGACAGGTACGTTATAAGAACTCAAGAGAAATCCATAGAAGGAAAGAAAAAAGGTTCAAAATGATAGTCCGTCATATTATGTATTTATATGTACTTGTACAATTACATATTGTCACAACGAGAATTTTTCAGTCTTTCTTTCCTCTTTAGACTGTAGCATTTGATCATTCAATATTGTCAACAACTAATATTATTAAACTATACTACATGTCAGATATTTTTAAATTATAATATTTCAACTAAATGTGGAAGTCAGTTTGAGAGCATTTATTATTTCCTTCATTAATTCTAATTTAGCGTAAGAAAATATGCAGATCTGAAAAAATTATGTACAGCTATATAGGTAGAGTATTGTGATTTTTAAAATTCCCCGTCCATTTAAAGTTAGTATTTCTGACAAGTTTGTTTTAAATTATGTCACATATATATGACCACTGCGCAATGACCCTTGTTGTTAGGGGTCTGATGCAAACACAAGCATAAAAATAAAATCTGGTGTACTATTTATTTAAATGCTTATTTTATGTTTCCATCAACAAAAACCAGTTTCAATAAATCCCTCCACATTTATAATAAAACTGAGGATAAGCAAAAGTAAGTCATTTTTGCATAGCCATTCGTATTCTGCACATGGATAGAAAGATAAATCTGTCTGTTATGTTCACACTTATTAAACAAGTGAAATGAGTTCCAAGATAAATTCATGTTACAAGAAATGGATGGTTCAGGTTGAATTGATATGGCAGGTTCTGTTTACTTTAGAGCAAAGTGTTGAAACATGTATATGATTTAAATGTAAGATTCCCCCTGACAACTGTTCCCCCCAACTTTGTTTAGACTAGTTAT
>JAQFYC010004263.1:0-17758 GCA_034694165.1 Tomocerus mixtus | reverse complement strand
TGACGTCATTTTCCAGTAGCATGGTAACTAAGGCCACCCTGACCGTACCTTTATCAGTATATACATCTAGTACCTTGGGTATAAACGGTGTAAAGCCATATTGATGAGAGAGAATAAAATCTGTGATTTGAACTCAAAGCGGCAGTTTTGAGTTTGACTTCTCCTGGACTAAGGTTACAAGAACCAAAATATTTAGCACTTGATTTCTGCAATTTTGTAGTCTTGTTGAGACGGCAATACCTTCGGCAAGTTTTGTACATTATTGGCCTGTGGCCTGTACATGTTGGCTTAATTGACCTGCTGACCTGTTGCCAGTGGAATAATTATTACGTACATTATTGTTTAGAGAAAAATGTGTTCTAATTGAAAGTTTCTTGCAGCTCTTATTATATAAGATTAAGTGCATATGTATTTTGATTGCACTGATATAAACATTTTGACATAAAATTAATTTAGTCTGTCTAATGTCCCAGTGATTGAAACAAACTCTTCTGGTGTCTGGTTTAGCTAACGTTAGTCATTTTATGACTTAAATCTAAAGCATAGGCTAAGAAAACGAAAAACATTCAACATTCTACATTCTAAAAAGTTGAATCTTTGGATGAAATAAAGTTTCGGTTGTCGGTTTCCCCGAAAGCCATTTTTGAATAACTTTAGTTTAAAGCGCTTAATTGTATATAGTTCTGCAGGTTTCTGTATTATGTTGCTGAAAAATTCTAATTGTTGATAGTAGGTTTCTCTGTATATGTAAATGGTTTCAAAATATATGGCAAATGTCGTACTTGGCTTCCAGTGAAACCGAAATTTTATTTCACTCGAAGATTGCATTTTTTACAATCTTTTAATAGATGGCAATCCTAATGTCCGTGATATTTTTTTATATTTTTAGATTGCCGACTGCAGTTAAGTTATACAAATGCAGGCGTAATTGGTTTATGCTTATTATATAACCAGTTTTGAATAACATATACTCTGTCACTGGGCAGGGATAACGGATGCCACTTTGTCACTACAATAAAAGTCCTTTGAATTGCAATGAATAAAATGGGAATGCAGACCGTCATTGTTGGTGAGTTGAGTTTTATGACCCTTTTGTGACCCACATTCACATCTGGTTGATATCGCCCTTTTTGCCACATAATTCAGAATTGCATCTTGTTTGAATTTTTGTGAATTTTTAAAGGAGGCGGAAGTGGATTTATCGGATCGTATCTTACCAGAGCCCTCAGGATTAACGGTTACAATGTCAAAATTGTTTCTAGAAAACCAGGGCCTATTAACATATCCTGGGTAAGTATTGGAAACAATTTAGTGTCGAGTAACTCTATTTATTATTACTCTATTATTTAACATAGCCTATTATCTGTAGAATATTATGCTTCCCTTTTATGGTTATATATTTTTACAGAGTAACTTAATTCAGAGTAATATGTTTGAGTGTAGATCGAGTTGGCGAATAAAGGGTTGCCTGAAAATTGTAAAGCGGTCATCAACCTAGCTGGACAAAATATGTTCGATATAGGGCGTCGCTGGACTCCAGGCTTTAAACAAAATGTCGAATCTAGTCGAATAAATACAACTTCCAGTCTGGCACACTTAATCAGCAACGCCAAACAGAAACCTGATGTATTTGTCAGCATGTCTGGAGTTGGTAAAGTATTTTCTTTAAATATTACAACAACTGATACGATACCTTTTTCAATAACTATCAGTTGAATTTACTTTGCATTTAACAAGTAAACTTACTTAAAGGTTACTACAAACCCAGTGCTGATGCGGAATACACTGAAGATAGTCCAGGAGGTGATTTTGATTTTTTATCCAGACTAGCAGCTAAATGGGAAGAAGCGTCCAAGTTGCCCAAAGAATCGAATGTACGAAATGTTGTTATAAGATCAGGTAAGATTTCACAATTCTTGAATTAATTGTTACTCGATTATCGTATCGATAAATATGGAATAATATATCATGTTCCAAATCAATGGCCTACCGAATCAAGCATTTCCCGATTAAATTCCTATAAGATACAGATTTTCCCTATTAAACGATTAAATCCTAATTTGGGATAAAATGACGATAAACTCCGGATTTTCCTGATCAAGTCACTATTTTTGCAAGCATTGAGATTTGAGTATTTTATAATTAAACACTATCTATGTATTTAGGAGTTGTCCTTGGTCGAGGTGGGGGAATGATAGAGCAACTTTACTGGCCATTTTATTTCGGTGCTGGAGGTCCAGTTGGCGACGGAAAGCAATTCTTCCCTTGGATTCACGTCTACGATATTGCTGGACTGATATTACATTGTTTAGAAAGGGAATCAGTTTCCGGGATTCTGAACGGAGTTGCCCCCCACATAATTACCAACAAGGACTTTGCTACAGCCTTCGGAAAGGCCCTCTGGAGGCCTGCCTTTATCCCCGTCCCCAGATTTATTTTAAATACGGCGTTTAGTGAGGAAAGGGCAAAGATTATGACGGAAGGACAAAAAGTTATTCCGAAAAGAACTTTAGAAGCAGGCTACAAATTTGCCTTCCCCGACATTTCCTCCGCTTGCACCCAACTCGCCCCTCTCTTCTATCAGGATCAACACATGTACGAAGAATCAAAAGCCGAACTAGTCCAGAATCAATCCAATAAAACAGCGAGATAGTTAATGGTTTAGCGGTACTTATTTTGCGTAGATATTTTAATATATTCAATATTCAAGACTAAAATGCACAGGGAAGTTGCGATGTACTATTGACGTCCCGAAGTTTACAGTTAAATAATACCAGAACATCTTACACTTACCTATAACATAGGGAGATCCATTTTCGAAAGCCTGCATTTGTTTAGGTTATAATTTTTCCAGAATTTTAAAAGACAAGCTAAAATATCTCAATAGACAAAAGTATGTTTAAAATGTGCTCCCAAAGTAAATATACGATGTTTCAACTGGTATTATTATAATTAATTGCAATATTTCGTCGTTTTGGAGTTATCCAGCAACTTAAAAATGTCAATACATACAACCGAACCTGTAATTATAAAGCCTATCCTTTATATTTCATAAGTGTAGGAAAATTAGCCTTTATAATATGTACTAATGACAAATCTAAGATAGTTGTCAATTTAGTATGTTGTTGCAAATGTACACATATCAAATTGCTGAATGTTTCATCATTATGTATTTATATATAATTTATTTATTTATTATGCAACAAAATCGTAAGTTGGAAACTCTCCAGGATTTGTCACTAGTATTGTAAAGGCTAATCTTCCAACATGTGTAAAATATAAGGGCAAGGGACGCCCTTTACGCTTGATAATTAACGCAAAATAATGTATATAGTAACTTGACTGTAATAGCAGTATAGAAAAGTATTAAACTAGAATTTTAATAATTCCTAAATTCCTACTAGCACATCATATCGAAAACAAAAACGCATGAACAATGAAAATACTGAAAAATTCGCACGTTATATTAAAGTTCAATTCAATAAAAACAAAATGAGTACAGTATCTGTGTACCTGACAAAAAATTACAAAATGTTTTTTATTAATTTCATTCGACTTCCATTTTCACACTTTCACTTTCGCCGCTTACAACGATTTCACTTTCATCCACCACAGTGGGGCCGTCGTCCTCTGTCTCGTCAAACTCCCACCCAAACTTGGAAGTGAGAAATGAGGAGAACCGTTGCACTTTACTTTTTAGCTTCGTTTCAATTTGAGTGTGATCGTTAACATTAATGATGAGACGCTGTAGGCAATTGTACAGAAAATTGTTACATGTGACAATGTCTGCAAAAAAATCTTCTGGCACTTCGGCCATTTGGAAATAGACGTCGGATATAAAATCGGAATATATTGAGGGGTGAGCCAGCAGGGCGTCGTCACTGTAGCAAAGGAGATTAATCAGGGATTTCCAGTGCTCAAATGATTCGTAGTTTTGTCCGACTAGGAAATTGATAAATGCAAATTGGATTTCAGAAAGAATATCTTGAGGGCTAGAAAACAAATAAAAGCAAAATTAAAACCAGCTACATAGTTAATAGTTGGTACAGCTGTACAAAATCTTGAAAACATGCATAAATGACGCAATAGGAATGAAAACGAGAAAATGCTCAAATCAACTTTGCAGTTTAAATATAATTATATAATTTATATATCTTGCAGTGTAGTTCAATAATAAATTTTTGGCTAATTATAATGATTATGTTTTAAGACAATTAAGCTGAGGTTCAATTGTGGTATTTTACTTACAAACTTAAATAAAGTAATCGATTTATAATAATACTTTTCGCATTTACAAAAACTATACGTCACTCACCCGAAGACAAGATATTTTTTGGCTTACAATGACGCAGTCATAACAATGGATTCAAATGTGAGGACATTTTGTCAATTCCCAGAGAGAACATTTATAATGCAGGCTTTCGAGTTTAAACTTGCATTTGCATAGCTATTACTTTACACTAAATAATGACAACAATAGCATTTCTCGATGCTTACTAAAGATCTAAGATAGGTTAAACGGTTAAAAATGCAAAAAATATATTCAAAATGTAAATACTTAAAATAGTAAAGTCAAAATTGCTCATAAACAAAAAATATGTTATAAGGAGGAAACAATAAAAAAGTTCAGATTAAAAATAAGCAAAAAATGTCATGAACTGAAATAAAATGTAAACGAACACTAAATGTACGTTAAATGAATCCTGTCGTAAAAAATCGTAATGCTTACCTTCCCATTGTTTGGAAAACTATTTGTAGCTTCCAAGTTTTATCTAACTGATAGCGGGTGACCTGTTGTGGGGTTGAGCCTACTGGATAATTCTCTAGAGGTATATCAGTATATTTAATTTTAGATTCTATATTTTCAGACATTCGAGGCAAAGCCTCTTCAGCTTTCTCCAATTTTGTCAGCTTTCGTCCATTTGTTGGTGGAATACTCTGATCTTTGTCCAAAGTGAGTTCAGGTGCTGAGAGAATCCGTCCACTGGGAGGGGAAAGTTTTTGTAAAACGGAAGCTAGAACAAAATAAGCCATTACCTTTATTTTTATTAACTTTGTAACAAATTAATTACAATTTTAAATTATATGCATGATACAGCACAATTGTAGACATAATTTAGTTAATCATAAACAATAACTTACGCGATACTTTGTTGGTTAGCGAAATCCATTTCCGCCACAATTCGTACGGATATGGTCCTAAAAATGCATCTAAATCTTCTAGACGAAGTCGAATTTCGTCAACTACATCTTCAGGTACTTCTAAAATGGCCAAATAATGAATGCAATTTTTCATACAATAAATAATTAACGTTCTAAATGCAGATATTATTGATTGATGGACTGTAGTCTTCAAAAGCACACAAAAAAGATTAACATAAATGTTTTACCATCAGTAGAAATATCTTCCATGCGAGGATCATATTTTCTTACAAGAAGCTCTCCCTTTTTGAAAACGTGAAAGAAACCAGTTCTTGGGGCAGTACTTGAATAGTCTTTACTCACAGCGCTATAATAAAATAAATGAACCTTTTAATATGAATTACTTACTTACTATGCTTTACTTCAATCATCAATACTACTACTAGTAATTGATATCAATAACGTTGAACGTGCCGGTACTGAGAATTATTATAGTAAAAGCAACTGACAGTTACAAATTATACAAAAGGACACAAATAAATGTATGGAAAATGACGATACCTGAAATAGAGAAAATGAAGTCCAGGTGGGATCATTTTGATGCCTCTGAACTTTTCTCCAGTATTCCAGCTTTGCATATCAATGCCCACTTCAGTTCCGATGGGGACATCAAGAAATACAAAGATTGCCCCTTCTTTGAATAGCCGAAGGGAGACGTCAGCTGGAATTTCCGCCTTCTTAGGCTTCCTCAACATACTACTCGACCCTTGCCCTTCCCCGGACATAATTAACTAATTATCCTAAGTTATTTAATACTTTTTACTGAAATATTTGAGTTTACTTGCGTTTTGTATTTCTCTGATTTGGGTAATCCTGCTGACAACTGCTTTTGATGGGCGCCGCCAATAACCCAAGGTTCTCCAGAAAATCAGCTACTGTTTACTACTGTTTATTTTCCCTCCGTACACAGAAAAGCGGCGAATTTAAAGGAAACATTCAGGCAGCGTGAAGTTATCCGACATCAGACGTGAAGTTATCCGACATCAGACGTGAAGTTATCCGACATCAGACGTGAAGTTATCCGACATCCGACATGAAGTTATCCGACAATGTTATTCTTATGGGGTCGTCCGACAACCGTCCGACAACCTTCCGACATGACTCCAGTCACCCAAAAACGAGTCTCAAGTCCCCCAAAAACTTGTCTCAAGTCAAAAACTTGTCTCAAGTCCCCCAAAAACTTGTCTCAAGTCAAAAACGAGTCTCAAGTCACCCAAAAACGAGTCTCAAGTCACCCAAAACTTGTCTCAAGTCACCCAAAACTTGTCTCAAGTCACCCAAAACATGTCTCAATTCTATACGGCTTGTAATTATTTGGCGGCGTAATTTGCTAAAAGTGGCGAGGAAAAGCTACATTCTGTAAAAAGTTCATGCCTTTAGCACCAAAAAGTGTGGAACGACAGACATTTAAAGTTTTTAATCATCATTTTCATCTCCCCTGCACCCTCTAATATAGTGTAATTATACAAATGTTAAACGGAGTTTTGAAATGGGGGTTTGAGACCATGGATCATCCATTGCAATGCAGTTACGCAAAACTGATGCAATTTATTTTATCGTGATAAGTGGATAAAAACTCTCAGCTGTCTTTAGAAAAATATTGACAATTAACATCTATACGGAACCTGCTCATAATCTTATATTTATAAATTTCAAAAAAAGCTTTTTGTGTGATGTGAGACAAGTGTTAGGGTGAATTACGACGTATTTAGGTGCTTCGACAAAAGTTTTTCGGTGATTTGAGACACGTTTTTTGGGAGACGTTAGACAAGTTTTTAGGTGACTGGAGACAAGTTTTGAGTGACTTGAGACTCGTTTTTGGGTGACTTGAGACTCGTTTTTGGGTGACTTGAGACAAGTTTTTGGGTGACTGGAGACAAGTTTTGGGTGACTTAAGACTCGTTTTTGGGTGACTTGAGACAAGGTTTGGGGGACTTGAGACTCGTTTTTGGGTGACTGGAGTCATGTCAGAAGGTTGTCGGATGGTTGTCGGACGACCCCATAAGAATAACATTGTCGGATAACTTCACGTCGGATGTCGGATAACTTCACGTCTGATGTCGGATAACTTCACGCTGCCAAACATTCAGCAGTTTCAGCTTCTGTAATAAGCAAACTTAGCTTATAAACATTATTATTATATGACTTCGATGAAAAAACACAAAGCTTGTTACTTTCTTAATTAGTAATCATTAATCATTTTTAATCAATATTTAAAACCCATAAATTTTCCGTTTCCCTGTGAAAATGTCTCTTTTTATTCAAAAGTCAAACGAGTGTTTTCTTTGCTGGAAAGTTTTATATCTCGAAAGTGAGAACGAAAACAATATTTGCTCCGAAAAAGACTTGGAAAATTACACCAAGTATATTAGACCACAACTTTTAGAAAAATCCGTTGATCGAAATCAGGAAAATGAATCTTATACTGGACCAAATTGCCTTTGCTCCAATTGTTATAATTCTTCAAAGAAATTATCAGCTGTGAATGATATCTTGGAATCCGTGCAAAAAGAATTATCGGAAATTGTAGAAACTTTAAACAATTATATTACTGATTCTCGTAATGGCAACGATAAGCAAAGAAGCAATTCAGTTGTAGAAGAATATGATCTTGGCTACGTAAGCATATTTACATTTTTTACTACACATTTAAAGATACTGTATTAGGTGAAAAGATGTGTCACTATGTCACTGGATTGCAGAAAATTATAACCTACTTTTTAATTAATTTTTCAGATTGAGTCTGCCCACGATGATAAACACACACCGGACTGCGAGGAGGAATTTTCTCCCGAATCCAACGTCCAGGACCTTGGATTTGAAAGCAATGAAACAATCGATTCTACTCCATTATGTGATAAAATTACTATTAAACAAAATTTTCCTACACCTCTACCTGATGGAGGAAAATCGAAATCAGTTGTCAATCCCTTTGACTTAGATTGTCGAATTATCTTGGAAAGTAAGCGTTTCTAACAGTCATTGTTTACACATTAAAAACATTAAGATAAATTCTTGGTAAAACTGGTTGTATGGCTGATGGCTGTATGATTTTTTAATTGCTGATATTTAGGAATTGATGACTCTCTTCATCGTGGCAGAGTAAATGTTTTGCAATCCAAAAATATTCAATTTACCTATGAAAACAATGTTAACAGCCAACCGTTTGAGAATGATAATGAAGATTCACCACATTTCCCTGAACGGTAATTAGAATTAGAAACGCAATATTTATTTATATTCAAAGCGATTTGTAAGCCAAATTCAGTTATTATATCACTACTATTACTCATGTTTTATTTGTATTCAATATAAAGGGAGTTGTGCGTCGCAGATTCAGCTGGAGATGAGTTGTCGATTGGGGATGGTAATGATGTAGATATCAAGGATGTTATAGTAGAAGTAGACTGTAATGACGAAATAGATGATTGTTCCGATTATCATGGTCTTGCGGAACAAGAACTTTCATCACAATGTAATTAGACAATTAACAATGACAATAAGCACTTCGAGGCTATGGGGGATCGGGATGACCATAATGCAAACGTTCCTCTATCTTCAATGCAAATACATAGTACACTGTTGAGCGTATACATATAATTTGCATTACCAGTTAGATCCCAACTCCATATGCCGTGCTAAGAAAGATTAATCAGCCCATTTTCCAAGATTACGTGCAATCGTGCATGTATGTAGAGGTATATTCTCATTATTAATCAATGACTTTTACTCTTAGGTACCACCCAGTCCACCTTGGGGACAAAATCAGCGTATACTAATCGGTTTGACAAAGACATTCGAATTGTTTTATCACGTAAGATTTCATATTTATAAATTATAGAAGAATACCGACCAAACTATAATGTCATTAACTTAGATAGTGTTTATTGTTAAATAATATGCCACGTTTTTGTCTGAATATTTGCAGGAGTTAATGTTAATAGAAAACCAAAAGAAGAAAAACGTTGTTTGAGACCTAGAAGATCTACTGGAATTGCTAAGCTCAATTCAGAGCCAAAAGAATGTATCATCGCTTCAAACCGTGAAAAAGTTCAAAACGACAGCGATTCTGATTTCGTGTAAGTTAAAGTTTGTGACAAGTGTTACATTTTATAAAACGAGGTGCAGCAAATGATTTTCTATTTTCTGGGACCTAACTTTGGTATAGTCATCCTATGATTAATTATACACGGGAATATAAATCATTCGAAAGTCTATATCCTTACAAAGTATAAATCTGGAATTTGTATTCAGTATTTATGTTTTGTTTTCGAACTCTGAAGTACAATTTTGCATGCAAATATAATAAGATTTTAGAACTGTAACAATTATTGAGATTACACAATTAATATCAAAACAATCGAAAAAGGTTTAAGCTCTGTCAATGTCAATATAGAAATAATATTTTTTTTTATCAATTAAACTTTCCTAATTGAATACCAATGATTCATATTCGGATTTGCAGAGTAAAAGCATTGGGAGCTTTAAGTCTTAGCTTTATTGGCTTCTTCTAAGCCGCTAGGCAGACTGTTCACATTCACCTTCGCATAAGAGACTGGGCCGTTGACACGTTTTACGTTTACGTTTCAAATCATTTACTGAGTAATATCTAACTAAAAATGTTTCCCTAATTATGGCAATTTGTTTACTTTTATCTATTTATATTGACAATGACACTAAGTTTGGTTACAATAAAACCAAATATAATAAAATTGTTATTGTTAACGTATAGGCCTTTGAAAAATTGTTGCCGTTTAGAAGAACAATAAATATACCTACTTCCCAGATTGATCACAATCCAGCGGTTTGGCATTATCCGCTGCCATGCATTAGGATGTTAATATTTAATTTTAATTACAATATATATATTTAATTTGAAATAAGTATCACTTTTGTATTTACAGTTCATACGAAAGTGATGATACTGAATGTTCAAATGAAAACGAGGTCCTGCATGAAGAGGAAGAGTACGCTAAGGAAGCCATAATTGCTGCAAATAGCAAAAAGGAATACCTTTGTTCACTGTGTGACAAAAGTTACTTTCATAAGTGGGATCTAAAGCGTCATATAAGAGAGGTTCATGATCAAGTCCCGTTGTACAGTTGCAAAGTTTGTGATGTAAATCTTAAACGTAAAGACCGCCTGATTAGACACATGAAGACTGTTCACTCTGTAGAATTCAATTACCCTTGTGATAAATGTTCTGAAAATTTCAAGCATAGTACGGAGTTAAAAGAACATCAACGAACTCATGACGCAGAACGATTTTTAATAGAAAATGATAAAGTAACTCACTACCAATGCAGTGCCTGTGACCAGTCTTTCAAGAAGGAGGACTCACAACATTTTGTGGATCACATGTTGTTTCACAAGAATGAAAGTCGAAAACGAAATCTATTCATATGTCAAGTATGTGAAGAAACTTTTGCAACAAAATTGTATTTGGAGGAACACAACATGGAAAAACATTTCGGTCGATTCCCTTGCAAAATATGTGGAAAACAATTAATTAGTTACCGCGGTTTGAGAGAACACATTGAAAGATTACATAACGGAATTGGGTCTGATGCTGCCAACATTGAAGCACCTGCAAAGAATGTGACTTGTGATCCTGACATAATGTAAGTAACAAAAGCTGAAGGCACCATCTAGGAAAACTAATGAATAGTTACACCTTTCCTGATTCCAAAATATGAACCGAAAATACTTGGTTACAACATTTTTGCTCATAATTTCGCCTTTTTCAATTTCCGAAAGACAAATTTATAAGCAAATAAACCACATGGCCTGGGCTGCCAGATTTCTAAAATTAAATCCAGAACTGATTTTTACTTGCTTCTAGAGCAATATTTGTTCTAAATTCTGGCTGTCTTGGCCGTGGAGGTAAATATTTATCTATGCTTGTTCTCCGGCAGTGAAAAAGTGAAATTATGAACTAAAATAATTTAAATTTTGTCAGGCTGGACCTTGATAGAGTAGTATTTTATTTCACAGGTTAGACGGGAAAACTGGCAATGGAACAGAAGCTTTACGAAAGAAGGCAGGTTTTATTTACCCTTGCAGGGAATGTCCGAAGAAATTCAATTTTCAATACAAGTTAACACATCACCTGAGAAAGATGCACCCCGAAAAGATTGATGTTACTCTTTCGTACAGATTTAAGTGCAAAAAGTGTAGAAGAAAATTTAGAACGTCGGATGGCTGTAAATTACATCAAATGAAAATGCATGGAGGAGATGACAAGGAGGAAGAAACTGAAGATAAACATGAAAGACACATTTGCTCTTTGTGTGGCAAAAGCTTGTGCAATAAACGGGTTTTACGAAGACATAAGGAAGCGATGCATAGTGATACCCCGTTGTACCCTTGCACAATTTGTGATGTATCATTTAAATACAAAATGAATCTGAATAGACACGTAACTCTTGTTCACTCTACGGAATTCAACTTCCCGTGTGGCAGATGTGATGAAAAGTTCAAACTTAGTGGTCAGCTAAAAAAGCACCAGCGAATTCATGTGGCAGAGCGCGTTTTAATTGCAAATGATAAAGGAACTCATTTCCAATGTGGTGTCTGCGATCAATCTTTCAAAAAGGAGGATTCTGAATATTTTGTGGATCACATGTGGTTTCACGAGAATGAAAATCCACTCAAGTGTAAAATATGTGAAGAAAGATTTGCAACCAAAGTTTATTTGGAAGAACATTACAAAGAGAATCACTATGACGGATTCCCTTGCAAATTATGTGGGAGTAAACTAAGTAGTTTTGAAACTTTGCAAGCACACATCAAAAATGGGCACACCACTAATGAAAAATTCATATGTGAACAATGTGGCGCAACTTTAAAAACTAAGCAGCTACTTCGTGATCACGTTTTGATACATGGCGAAAAATACTTGCCTTGCAGAATTTGTGGGAAAAAATTTAATTCCAGAATTTACCGTCACATTCACATTAGAGATGTTCACAATAAAGGAGCAACTGTAACTTGCGAATACTGCGGAATGAGTTGTAGAAATAGCACCGGATATAAAATGCATGTTCGCTCCCACACTGGAGAAAAACCGTTCGGATGTAATCTGTGCCAGGAGAAGTTTGACCAGAAAGTTAAACTAAACGTACACAAAAGTAAACTTCACAATATCGGAAAACTAATTTGCAAAACTTGCGGGAAGGAATTTAACAAAAAGAATAATCTAGACCTCCACATGCGTGTGCACACTGGGGAAAAGCCCTATGGGTGCAATTTATGCGATAAGAGATTTGATCGGATGCATAATTTTACTACGCACATGCGATTCCACACAGGAGAGAAACCTTACAAATGTCCGAATGCGAAATGTGGAAAGAGTTTTTCACGAAAGGACAATTTGAATGTACATGTTCGCAAATGTCAAAATAAGTAACACACATTCTGTGTTCTGTTGTACCTAACTATATTACCACCACTTGTATATACTGTGTACTTTTTCTGGAATTCAAATGCAATCTATGTAAAATATGTTTAAGTTACTCTGTAAATTAAATTATTTAACTAAAAGTCGACAAAAGTTAGGTTTTTTATTCTTTTTTAAAGGATATGGTTATATAGTAGTGTAAGCAGTTGACAGAGTACATATATAGCATTACGCATTGAATTGTATTATTTAAGAACTTTTGTATATATTGCATAGAAATAATTAGACTGAAGTAGATTTAACTTTTAATTTTTAAAATGTTTAATTATATATTTTTAAAGGTATGTAATTATTATCGTTAAATTTTTATGTATAAAGAGTTAATTACAACTAAGTTTTTAAAACAGTTTTATTTTTACATTATTTTACGGGTACTAATTGGTATTATTTCACTCTCTTGTTATTTGGAATAATTTCATTGAGCAAAGCAACTATTTTGGCACACAGCAAATCAATTCGAAAAGGTGCATATAAATCGAGACTAGTTGATTTTTAAGTAATCCAGCGTTTGTACACTATATGCCTGTAACTATTGTGGTAGCTGTAGCTAGTCATCTATATCTGTCGTAAAAGTTAGAAAACCTTCCATTGGTTATTGAAAAATATTTACAAAATTTTCTGTCTAAATTGCAGACACACAATTTGGCTATATGTCTGGAATATATAATTCGCTAAATTAAAAATGTAACGAAATGATATGATTGTAATTTGAAAAGAAACAATCAATATAATAAATACTTACTACTTACTATATGTCTGGAATATTAATGAGTGGGAGGGGCCTTAGCCCTTAGCATACATAACATATTTACATGTAGAGTAACAAGGCATTACATTGATTTGATAATAAAACGTTTGAATTAAAACACATATTCTAACAGACGCTGACGTGTAAGTGCTTACAGGTAAGCATTTTGCGTAATACATAGTATCCTTATTGTTTTTATTTAACTTGGACGTAAAAAACATGGCACTAGCTATTTCTTCTCGCTCCTGTTTTCCGCTATACAAATCAAAAGTAAATAATAAATTAATGTAAACAGAGAACACCGAAGCTATCATGCATAGCATCCTTACCAATTTTCATGACAATTTAAAATATATTTGTCCACAGCAACTTATTTTGCCCTCTGCACCCACGCAATTCATTGTACCCGCCTGAATAGGGCCAAAGTATCCAAGTGGGTGATTTGGAGTGGAAAACCCAAATATTCCTGAAAAATTAAATTAATCTTTGTATTATAATAATTTTACTTTGTAGCAACAAAACGATATAATATATAATAAGCATCTTTATTTCAATGTTTTACGAAAACGAATAAATATAGCAATATTACACAAAAATTACGGCATCAATTACTGGCTACCTATATTACAGAATGGCTTTTCCATCTGATTAGATTAAATTGAGTATTCCAATATTTCCATTGTCATACTATAAGCAAAATTAGGTAATATGTAGATCTGACAAGGACGTTTTACAATTTTATAAAGCCATCCACAACGTTTACATTATCACTGGACATGTGTTAATGTTATTAATTAATATATTTGGGCGACGTGTCCTAAAAAAGATAAGAGTTGAGTAAGTTCAGCCTTTTATATCAATTTGTCACTTTGCGGAGTGTGGAAATATTATGTAATACAATAATACGTATGTTACGTTTTTAATATATATACATAGTATATAATACACATCTTATGCTTACGTGTATGGAACTTAAGCTAAAGAACTCATCAAAATTCATTTCAATTTTGATGAGTTTTAAGGCTTGATAAATACGTAAATGGTACGTATTTTATTCGTACGTGGATTCATGCATGAAACAATGGAAAACGTTGCCTATACGTGTACATTGCAATGTATTCTACTTAAACATACCTGATAAAGTTAATAAAAAAGTACATCAGAGATTGGGTACAGTATAAAAGCAGAATATGAAGCAAATTGCGATGACACTTCAACCTTGAATGAATCGGTGCGGCACATTTTTCAATTCATCATCTTGTGCAAACCTATAAAACCAAAAGCATTAAATAAATAGCTGTAGTATTTTCGCAGTATTATTTCCATAAATAATTTCAAAATGGCTAAGCCAGAAAATAGGTTCTCGCTGCAAAAGATTTTGCATGAAGTAGCATCTGAAAAGGTAGAGGAACTTCACCGTCAGAAGAAAGTTCTGACAAAACATTACAAACCATTCGCCGGCCGATCTTGTTTAAAATTATCAGACAAATCTTCCAAGGCAGAGCTCTTAGAGGAATTACGTTCGCTGTATAAGTCCTTAGACACGGCTCCTGTGAAAGATAGGAGAAATGGTCCCCTAAATACGGAGTTGAGTAATCTTTCCGTTTTGCTGAAATATTTTGAGAAGGATCCTAACATTGACACTGATATTTTAAAAACGTGGATTTCAAAATTAGAAAATGAAATTCATTTTGCTTTGAACAAATGTGACTACTCATATCTTTACGGAGCAATTCTTGAAGAATGGCTGGACTTGGGAAAAGATTCTGGTTCTAAGAAGGAGGAGCAACAAGATTTGCCTGAACTTGAGGAAATTGAGAAGGACAAGGAGAGCATGATGGAAGAGTTGTCCTCAAAAATATTCCTTCGTCCGGAGTTTGACTTGGAAAGATTTCAGAATTTTCTCAACGAATTATATTTTTCTAAAGACTGGAGTACAGAGCATTTAAGTGTGATCAACAAAGTGGTAAAGGATGTTGAGGACTTTGGCAAAAATATGATTAACAACCAAACTATCGATCTTGTCGGGGTGAAGAACTGCATCACTGGTCTCCTTGGACATAACCACTTGTCCGAAGAAAAAGCAAATGCTCTGAAAGAACTACAGAAAAATAAGGGAGCCATAAAAGAAATAGCTACGCTCCTGACAAGTCGTCTGAGGAACATCGAGCAATGGAATTGGACGTCCCCGGTCTGTGTAGATATCAAAAGGGATATCAAGGGTCGATACAGAGCATTTATGGATGACGATATAATTACATCATTGTTTCTCCAATGGATAGGAGCGAAATGGACAATATTTTTGCGGGAAAAGCTGTTCACCATTTATGATTGCTTGTGGAGTCGTCCAGAAAAACTGGAAGGAATCCAGCAATGGAGGCACGAGTTTGGAAATAAAAATTAAGCCATTATTTTTAATAATTAATTGATTTATCTTGAATTGTCGAAATGACACTCAAAATCTAATAAAGTAAATCCTAATACCCGCTGTGTAATGGTTTATATTTCTTTAGGTACTCGTTCCATCGCTCTTCATTTCTTGCAACTCTGATGTCACAAATGGAAGAGCAGGGATTTTGCTACGACGACAATGACAAGGAAGACAATTCCTCTGTTGGGGATGAGGATTCTGCCGAGGATGATTCTGAAAGCTGGAACCCTCAACAGGGAAATACACAAAAATCATCTATCACCGAGAGTCTTGAAATCAAACAGAAACTTTTGCATATGATCAGTAATGAAATTCATCTAAATAGAGAAATCCGAGCTGAAGAACCGCTTATCGTGGTCCAGACAGACTTTGAATGGTTTGGTCCTTCATTGATCCACGATGCGATTTTAGCTACTCTCTCTACTCTAGGAGTCCCCTCCGTTTGGACGACTTTCTTTCGAAAGTTTTTGGAGACCTCGATATATTTCAACGACGAATCGGAAACCAAGACAAGAGTCCGGGGAACACCAATGAGGCATTTACTCAGTACACTCTTCGGGGAACTAATTCTGTTCACCATGGACTTTTACGTCAACAAACAGAGCACCATAAATATCCACCGTGTTCACGATGATATTTTACTTTGGAATCACTCTTCCAAAAACATTTCTTCTGCTTGGGAGGCAATGAACCGCTTTGCAGATATCGTAGGCCTTAAATTCAACGAAAGCAAAAGCGGGTCAATTTTGGCTACCGGTGAGAAAACCATTATTCACGGGGGCAGTCCATTGCCCCAAAATCCCATTCGTTGGGGATTCCTTGCTCTGCATTCGGATGGAGTGTTCCGCATCGATGAAAAAGAGGTGGAGCCCTATATTAAAGAAATGGAGGTTTATTTAAATAGATCATCAAAAGTCCTTCGCTGGATAAATACTTACAATAAGTACATGGCTCTCTTCGAAAGGAATTTCGGACAGACGGCAATGGTGTTCGGGAAAGGTCATGTAGAAGATGTTCTCACCCACCTAAGGAATATTCATCTGCATGTCTTTAAGGACACCAATGGAAATGCTTTGAAACAGCTGAAATCTAAATTCTCGGTGTTTAAGGATATTGACGTGATAGATGCTTGGGTCTACTGGCCTGTAGACTTGGGAGGACTGGGCCTTGCAAATCCGTTCATGAAATTCATTTCCTATTCGGAACAGAAGGAAAACCCTGCAGGATTCTACACGGAATGTGCTCAGATTGACCTAGAGAGATGGAAAGTCATCGAGGAAACCAAAAGGACACTTTTGGAAAAACATCCTAATTTAGAAATCGACACCTATTCTAGTGCTCCAGACTTTGAAGATTTGGATAATGTCTTTTACGCATTTTTCTCAACGGGCGCCACTTCACATGATATTGTGGAAAAATATTCTTCCGCTGTCAAATTTATGGTGGAGCATATTACAAAGGCAATAAGTACTGGAAATCCTAAATATGATCTAAGACCTCTATCTTTTGACAATGCATGCAGCACAAGAGAAACCAAACTAACTAATTATCATTGGAATAGCAGGTTTAGCGATTTACTGGAATTCACACAGCCCGTCTACCCCGACTTAAGCTTGGTGAACAAGAAATTTTTTAAAAAGTTTTCAGACAAAAGTAAATGGGCCTTGTGCACTTATTCTATTCAGATAAAGCAGCACTTCGGCAGATTCCAATTTGTGAACACAGATCTTATACCGAAAACAATGGTTTCCTCCATACAGTCAGCCAGATTATTGTGAATTGTGAGTGACACGGCTGTTGGAGTAAGTCGGTTACAGTTACCACTGGTAAAGTTTTAATTTAGGGTAATTCCCTGTGTAAGGTGCTCTAATGCAGACAGTTGTTTTTTGCGATGTTAGGGATGGTAAAAAAACGTATG
>JAQFYC010004262.1:0-17764 GCA_034694165.1 Tomocerus mixtus | reverse complement strand
CTAAAATAGGCTTGGAAAATATTACATGAACATGGAATTTCGTGATGCATTAGTTAAAAATAAAAATTGTATTTATGTGTATAGTACATAGATATAGCTTATTTTTTGGAATAATTAATATAGCACATGTTCCAAAGGAGAAGTTTTCTGTGAAGTGAATACGTTGGAAACCCCGACGGACAGGACGACGGAGTGAGCTCTCATGTTGAAGGAAACCCAAAACATGTTTTCATTGCCAGCATGGAAAATGGTTCAATCGAGGCAGACAGAACAGAAAGTCAACAACACTTTATTATGTAACACACTGCAGAGATCATTACTATTGCATATTTATGACAATTATTTTCAGATGTGCTGTGAATATGAATGAATTATCGTTGAGTGAGTCACCGTTATCTTCAGCAAATTCAGCAAACAGCACAACAGCGACATTTTCTGTCATCTCCCATATTCAATTATAACGGATTATAGTACACTCTTAATCTCGTGTTTCAGGTTAGTTAACTAGTATACTTACAATCGTTAATACAGTTGGGTTGTTCAATTGAAACTAAATGAAACATGGAAACATTGTATTGTAACGTATAACAAAAACTCTAATACTAAGTATGCATACTACACACCAGCACAGATCCAATGATCCAACGTCTAATTGAAATGTACATGCTGTGTGATATGTTCTTCTGTTATAAATAAGGTTATCCAAGAAGCTGAATGGACAGAGTCAGTGCTAAGTGCCATTGTCTGACTTTTACTCTAACTTAAAATACTCGAAACTCTAATCATTTTATTTAGTCTGACTAGGAGAACTGTTTATACATATTATTATTGTTTATTGTGTGAGAAGATGGTGATAAATATTTATGAAATACCTACAGCTACGCTATGGTGAGTTTAGAAGTTCAGAAAAGTTGATTGAACTGTGTACACACACAGATAAGTCCTTGTTGCCTCTCAGAAGTACATTACAGTCTGCTCTGTATGGTATACTATAATGTGATATGATCTAAACTAAATTATACATTAAACAGTAGATAGTTAGTTAGGTGTATCTAATAGCAAGCTTCAACATTTACTTGTAAATTGATTTGTACGTAAGTATTTGTGTATAAATGTGAGTTCTGTGCTGTGTTGTGACTCACGTCACACTTGTGAGAGACATAAAGAGACAAGTGCAGATGCAGCCGTAACAAGAAAAAATAAACCATGGCAAACACGGATATAATTAATGGATCGGGGCAAAACAATTGGAATCTCACACTTCCCCACATGTGACAATACATTTCTAGTCCAATCTCACAGTGCCCCACATAGAACAGTACGTTTTTGTTCAAACCTCACAGTGCCCCAATTGCATTGTGAAAAAATGAAATTTATCCTTACATTGAAATATATTTCAAAAAAGTTTCAAAAGCGTTTAAAAGGTAAAAAGTATATAAAAATATGTCTCCCACTTATGCTACACCATACATAGATGTGGTCCGTATGTGGTCTGTGCTTCTGGTATGCCGTTGAAATCCGTTAACATAATTCAAAAAAGTTGACCCCTTCAAAAGTTATTGCCGAAGGCCTAGGACCTCAGCCGCCGGCAACTTTTCCCAACAACTTTAGGTTCGTTCAATTGGGACCAAAAATATAACATAGCAAAGGAAAGCAAGCTCTGTGCTTTGCCTTTACCTATTAATTGCAATTATTTAATATGTAAATCGTAATTGTATAATTACTTATTAGCTATGTATACCATTCGATGAATCTATTACGTATTTATGTATACTTAATTATAATAATTGTTAGTTCATAGATCTCGATTGCAAAAAGGAAATATAATATAAAAGAATAACAAACTAATAAAAATTTTATAATATTATAACCCGGAATTCAGAGATGTACTAGAATTAATTACCTACACGCAAAATGACCAAACTCGTGTATTTACTTGTAGTGACAAGTATGGCATATAGTTTTCTGTTAATGTCCATTACATTCATTTGGTGGCCGAAAATAATATCTGCATGGATGAATGTTTTTGGATAATTTGTAGTAGACACTAGGCACTAAATAAAATTATGTCTCAGTTGGCCTCCTCGCCCGCCCGCACACCAATAAATACGTAATCAAGTTCAAGTTAATAATACTTCTTTATACTTTAACATCTTGCAGTTAAAGATGAAAGTTCAGTTGGGAGCAGAAGCGTTTTGCTTGTGCTGTTGACTCAAATGCTCCAATTTCATGTCAAGTCATCAAAAAAAAGAAGAGATGAGAGATTATCTTCTTTTCTTTTAGGTATCTGCAGAGTTCCGCTTTGGGACTTCGGCATCTGAATCTACATGTACCACGTGATAGCAAAAGTATTTCTGTTATATTAGTACATATATACCTAGTTACGAATTTGTTTCGGCATATTATGCCAATTAGAAATGAGGTGTAACAGAAGGCATACCGAAGTAAAGGCGTGAGTGAGTAACCTTATTTTATATTAAATTAAGTTGAAGTTTTTGCTAATGAATTGAATATTACTTATTTGAAGAGAATAAATGGAAGTTTAACATTTTAAGCTTTACAAGCTAGTTACTCATATTAGAGTTAATGAGATATTTGCTCTGTGAGTCTTGTGTGGTTGTTGTTGTTATTCTTGTCTCCTCGCTCCACCAAAAGTTGCACAACACCAACTAACCAAATATTTGCATAACATTTTAGTATTTATTATTATTACTTGTACACTAGACACGTCACAAGCCGTAAATAATCAATTTTATGCTTTTTAATCTTGGGATTTATCTTTATGCCTTCTACATGAAAAAGAATTTGTATAGCATCTTAAGGGGGACATAATCGCTTTTTCAGTACAAATTGCGGTTCACCGGAACAACTAAGACAAAACTGGTTAGCATATTAAGAATCCCCTGGTTTTTTCTGGGGGATTTGAGGGAGAATTTTTACGAATTGTAATTTCTAGTATTTATAATCAATTTTTGAAAATGAAAAGTTTGGAGTAGGGATTTACATTTAAATAGAACTTTGACACTATTTTTCCTACTTTCCGTTAAAAATCTCAATTAAACTCTCGTGTCCTCCACAAACAATATATCTTTCGAAAAAGATTTTTATCGCATGTCTGCACACTTTTTCAAATGACATTTGGACTGATAGATTATATTGGATATTTGAGAGATTACAAGAGAAATGAATGTGGTTTGTCTATAAATGGGGCCTATTCCAAAATCAAGGGTATTTACCTATATAAAGTCGCATTTACAAACCGAACCAGAACCACCCAACCTTAACATATTTCATACTAGTCACTGTATAGTATAATATTTAGGTGTCACTTGTTTTACACTAGCTACTAGACTACTGTGACTTTGTGCATGTCCTATTAAGTAACGGATAATCTGTATCTGTAGTGCAAACTAAAAAAGAAAATAAATAATAAATACAATTCTGAGGCAATTAGTGAGATTGTTTCTATCAGTTGGGCTTAATTTGAGTACTTCCCAAATGACGTCTCATTTCCTATGTGTTGATGGAATGACTGACAAATGACACTTTTTTGAAAATAAAACAATATTACAAGTATTGTGGTTATGATTACATTGCTTGCAAAACGAGAACGTGTCTTCTTAAATACGAAAAATGATGCGCATAAAATATAAACGATAGCAAAGAGCTGGTTATCTGTATTATAGTTTTGTTGTACATACATTTATTTACCACTTAAATACCTACAATACATACATCAGCATATAGGGGGAAATAAATACATACCTACGCTAACTTCAAACGACTGAAGTTCGGACACAGCGCTGAGATTGCTATATATTTAGGTGTTAACAGAAAACTTATTTTGTATTACATTGGAATACATTATTTGGAGAGAATATTTATGAACACAAATAGTATAGGTTAGCTACTTACTTATGCACATAAGTAACAGTTCAATAATTAGTAACCTATGATAAATAGTTAGTAAACATGTCAATTAGTTCATATACCTCCATAGCTTGTTATATGGGTTGTACTCGTACTTAGCACTATTTATATAAATACTTTTAAGCATGTAAATAATTTCATAGCTGCATTTAATTACCATACGCATACGTCCTACAGACATTTGATTAATGATTGTGATTGTACATTGATATGAAAGTGACGTGAGAATTGTATTTTGTAAGCATCGGGAAAAATATTTTAGTCATTAGTAGCATACTGCGGAAGTCAGATCCACAAATTCCAAACGATTGCCGATTTATAAACAAATACAGATAATAAAACACTTATACCTATGCTATGTAGGTAATAAGGAGCTCCCATTATTTTAACTGATCACATTGATTAATTATTTATATATACACTAGTGCTCATATATAAGCTTTTCTAATGCATTATGTATTATCCAGCAATGATGTGTTTACACTACAGTTTAGATATTTGTGATTTCCAATTGGGAACATTTTAAAAGCCTGTTTAAACAATAACTCTCCTTACACTAGCACTATAGTCACAACAGAGACTAACTAACCCACTTAGGGTGGCCACTTGTAGTGTGGCTTTAGATACTCTGAAATCTTATCTTACATACTAGGCAACAATGATTCGGTCCACAATTAAAACATCCACAAGAATGTTTTACTCATCCTAATTTGATTGACGCACTCACAATTTTATAGTTTAATCTTAACGAGTACTTTTACTTAGTAAGTAATTGATGACTTATTAGTATTAGATGTAAACCAAAAGATAGAGCAGGGTCAGGAGTTAGGAGCAATTCAGGAGCAAGAGAAAAACTTCCTGCTTCTGAATTTTGCTCCTGCAACTTTGGCTCCTGCTTCATTTTTTGGTTTACGTCATCTATGCACATGGCATCATTGTTGACCTAAACGTATACGTGAGCTTAAAAAATGCTACCAATAAATACTACATCATTTGCAGTTGTTGTAGGTATAAGTTTATGTTACAGGCAATATCGATACTGCCTAGATGATATAGATATCAAAATTGTCAAATGGATATAAAATTTTTGGGAAATTTCAACTGGAACTAAATAAACAATTTTCTGGTTAATTTTGAGATACAAAATCCGTTTTCTTTTTGAGAAAATATTATTGATTTTATCAAAGATGACATGTTGGTGACTATTATACAAAATATTATTTAATAAAGTATCGAAGTGCATTTTTAGGATTCTCTATATCAAACTTGACCAGAAAGCTAAACAGTCGATTTCAGTTAAAATTTCCCAAAAGCTTTACGTGCATAACAAATTTTGATATCTAAATAGCCTAGGCAGTATCGATATTGCCCGGGGATGTCTACGTCACCTACAACATAGTGACTACATGAATTTCGTTTAAATATTGTAGGGAAACTATTATTAATATGACAGATCTGAGAGAGCCAAATAAATCCAGTTACTGCAGTGTAGATTATTTTATAATTAAGTGTAAACTTAGAATTCAGTACAACAGCAGAGCAAGTACTTATTGAAAAGAATTTTTTCAAAGTCAAATGTTTGTCAGTTTTAAGTATATACCCACAAAGTACCTAATAGTATACATACAATAACAGCTCTCGCTCAATAATGCTTTAGCTGAAGGCAAATCGACATTTCTATGATTTTCTGGCTGCCCGCCTGCATACAGGTGGGTTCAGTTGGCTAAAATCAACAAAAGTTTCGGAACTTTTTATAATATAATTATTTCCTCTTTCAGCTGTTACGGATGGCATAATAATGACTTTAGTTAATTTGGCACAATACAGATATTTCAGACACATTTACAATATAGTCAGCATTTCATCCTGTTTGGATGCCAGTAGTTATGTCGTAGGCAATAAGAGTCCTAAGTCCTATCACCTGTCATAAAAATAATTACTATTAAGTTTATTTGGTAAAAATATGTATATTTGACGTTACTGCTAATGTATTTGACTTACAAGATAGTTTACATAAATTGTTTGCAACTGCTGACACTATTAATTACTTTATGGATAAAAATCATCCAACAATTTGATCATTTAAGAATACAAACACTTTTCATTAAGAGATCCATCTTATTGACTGGGCCGCCAAAAATCTGTCAATTGGCGTGATTGCTCTTAATGCCTATATGATAGTTGCACCTGTGGTCACAGAGGAAAATGATATTATGCCTTCTGTAAGATCAGGAAAACAGGGAACAAATAAACTTCCCGTTTGTTCAATGAGATTTAAGGATTCCTGGATTCACTAGCTCATTGAATGTGCCCATTGTTAATTGCCAAATTAACTGAAGTCGTTATGCCATCCTTAATCGCTGAAAGAGGAAATAATTCTCTTATACAAGTTTACAAACATTTGTGGATTGTGGCCTACTGAACCACCTGTATTTAGGCGTTCTGCCAGAAAACCATGTAAACGTCGATTTATCTTGCTTTAACTTTAACTTTACGTAAAAATAGTTGTTGGGGGATGAACAATAATGAGAATAATCACAAATCCAAGTAGAGTACTTGAGTAGCGGCGAGAGATCCGCAGAAGGCGAGAACGGAGGCAGATACGACGACTGCTATGGTGCCGACTGCTTCGACGATGTTCCCGATGGTCACTGCTTGAGTCATTTGAGCCAGGAAGACCATGGACGAAACAATGGCTACGTCCGTACCCAGTCCCCTAATCTGCTCCTTCGGCCGAGTCACCAACTCATCACAATCCCCGTCAAACTGCATTTTACATACAACATTTAAGATAAAAGAATATTTAGAACAGAGTTTCCGTATTTAATTCTTGGATATCCAGGAAGATCGGGCAATTCCCACCCGAAATAGTTACCGTGTCGGCTGCGTGGTAGCGAGCGACGAGGAGGTAAGGCATTGTGAACAAAGTGGCGTACATGATCCCCGCAGTCCAGGAGAGGAGGATTACAGCGAGGCGATTGCAGGCCAAAGCCATCCCCACCATCCCCACGGAATACACCAACTGACCACAGATGTACACTCGCTTGGCCCTACATCGCATAAATATTACTATAAAATGCCCTTTGCTTAGTTTACATTAAGAAAAATAATAATTATGTATATCGAAAGGTACCCGAATCGATTGACGAGTCTTTCAATGATGAGTGAATATGCAGAGCAGGAGAGGGAGTAAAGCGACATACCCCAGCATCCGAATCTAACACCTTCTTCATATTGATTTCGAAGTTCGCTTCCAACTGGAGCTGTAAGTTTCAAAGTTCCTAATTATTTTTTTGACATTAAGTATTTACATGGAAAATAAAACCTTACAATACAGTGTTAAAAACTGAAACGCTCAAATGTTTCGTTTGGAACACATAAATAGCAAATCTAAATACAGACGACTGCAAATACGTAAATACCAGAAGGCTTCCCATTGAAAACGGCTTCTCCGACAAAGTCCGTAAAGTATAGGGAGTAGCAGACGAGACTCATCCAGCAGAAGAAATTGGTAAGGCAGAGCCACTGAAGAGACTTCGGAAGGCGGACGATCGTTTTCACATATTCACGAAATGTCGGGATCTCCTCCGTTTCCGCCGACAACCCTGCCACACTCTGCTTTCACATGGGTACATTTCAGAAGGATTTGTCATTGTTTTGGTCATTTGTGGAGTAAATATTCTATAATTTGTGTTGAGTGAATGGAAACCTGTTGGATGGGTGCTCCCCCGTTGAAAGATGTTTCCCCAACAGCTGTCGCTCCGTAATTCCTGGTGGACTCCTCCGACGAAAATTCTTCCGGCTCCAGCTCGTCCTCAAATCGACTATACGAATTCCCACTCAGGTCACCCTGCAAATATTTAATAGTAAAATACATCAGATAAGGCAACTCTTACAGGCAAAAGGCACCTTTTACTTAGAATTGTACTTTCACTATGTACAGGAGAAAGCAACCGACTTATGACTAGACACATGGGCACAAAATTGTTGTTAGTACTTTTATTATTCATTGTGTAGACTGTAGACAGTGATTTTAAAGAATTGAGCAAAATGATGGAAAATAGAAATGTAGAAAGGGGTACTTATGGTATACATGGGTACTTATAATAGTAAGGTACCCGTTTGTGTTCCTCGACAGCGGCGGCTTTTCTTTTTCCTGGGTAGAGACGATCAATAGGGATTTCTCGAAAGCTTCTTATCGTCAGGATCACACAGCCAATGAAAATGAACAAAATTAAAGTAAAAACGGCACGGACTTGACCACCAAAGAACTCTCCTGCAAAACACACGGAAACATGAAGCTTTCCTTCCATCCATCCACTTACTTATACTTACTTTTACTTAGGACTTTCTCTTTAGTCTTAACTTAGCTAGCCAACTTTACTTAACTTACTCCAATATTTATATTCATCTGTACAACAAAAATACTTTCTACGGAGTATACTTACTGCTCAGAAATAAAGCAATTTAACTTACACAAATAAATTTAGTAGTTGCGTACAATAGCATGAGACAAGAAGTAGGGCTTAAGTATTAGCTTGCCTTTGCTGAATTTCGCTCTCCGCTCCCTCAGAAAGGGGCAGATTAGTTAAACCCTACATTTATTTTGTCTATAGGAAAGTATATAGACAAAACGCAAAACATCAGTGCATAACAGTACATAAGGCAAGCCGAAGTCCGTTGGTGAAAGTCAATTCTCAACTTTCACAACAGCAGGGAGTTCATAGTGTATAGTGTATAGTACGTAGCAAATAAATAGAAGGAAAGGCAAATAAAGGAGAAAGTAGGGGACGGTAGAGTGAAAGCTGGTGAAAGCCATAGGTACTCCAAATCCCACAGACTCACTTTCTCCTCTCTGCTGTTGTGTATCTGTGTAGTATTTATTTACTTAGAATACTTACACTCACTCAACTTTATTCCATCTGCTATACCGCCTTATTTCAAGCCCCAGTCACCAGTAGTGTAGTGTAGTAGATAGCCACACTCTTAATGTATGTATGTATGTATTTATGTATAATAATAATTGTATTACAGTAAGACATACCTCGTATGCATACAAAATATATTAATATACTAGTGTTCTTGTGTAAGAGAAATGTTCCCATCGCCCACTTGGGCCAAATAGCAGAGAAAGCTTTCACTTTTACAAGAGAGTGAGTGGACTCTCTTGTAAGTAACCTTTAGACAGATTCTGTTACTTACTTACGTGCTTATCTATCGTTATTTGGAAAATGTTATCTATGGAGCGTAGAGAGAGAGAGAGAGAGAGAGCAGAAAGCGAGGTCAAGTATTAAATAAGTACATACATGCACTATTTATTTATATGGGAAACAATGTTCCTCTTACTTATACACATATATTACTAATATGCATATATAAGTATAAAGCTGAACTATTCTACATCGAGGTAAGTACTACTTATGTACACAGACATATAGGATATTCGATTATTGACTGCTGGAAGCTTTAAGAGGGAGATGGATAGATGTGATCAGATTAGCAAATTGTTTCATTTGTTTGTACATAAGTACTGAAGAGACATACCGATGAATGTATTTTCCCAGTTGAGTGCTCCAAGCATGTAGCCAATAGAACCTCCGAGTCCAGCCATTACTGTAAACGTACTCAACCCTTTCGCGTGATCCTCTGTAAAGGAATACAAAGGGAGGCACATTTTTATTCTATTTTTAAGTAGCTTTACGTACTGTATATTTCTCGTATAAGGATGTATTTCTCGTACAGTACAGTATGTTCCTCTATAGAGCGAGTGATCCGTGTAAATAGGGGAATTCCGTATGTTAACATATCAATGGCTTTACAAGCAAAATAAGAAGTTGAATACACAACAAAAATGAATATATTATTATTTTGCTCCCCAAATTTGTACACCCAACTTCGCTTTTCAGTCATTTTTTACATGCAAACCAAACAGACTTCAACCCATTTAGAGAAATTCCAAAGTAATAGCCTTTAAATTTAATTGAGAGCCTACCAGGGATTGTGACATCGAGCATGTAGGCTCTGGAAGGACTTTGACAAGCGTCCGCATCAAAATCTAGGAGGACCGTTCCGATGACCGTGAAGATCAGGGCCCATTTATGCTGGTACACTGATGACTCGTTCTCATTTGGGGATTCCGTTGTTGAATTGAGTTTTCCGTTGAATTCAGTTGTTGAGGAAACATTCCCGTCTGCAGAAGAAGATCCCTCGGTCGTTTCCTCAGCTTCTCTCTCCTCATTTGCAAAACGGGATTCCGCAAATAAATTTTCGAATTTCTTGTCGTCCAATTTCAATCTCTTAGAATTTCCCTGTGAGAGAGACTTAAAGAATTCCTGATGCTCCACCCCTTTGTCGTTAGCCTGCAGGTCATTCGGATGGTGTCTCCCCAGACGACTAATTCGAGATTCTTTGTATGAAAGAACGGGCTCATCAGCTTGAGATGAACTTGTTGGCACCTCCACTATATCCGACTCCATTGTGGACGAAGGCTCCTCCGCCTCCCTCAGCTGAAGATTTTCCTGAGTAGGGGGAGGGGGAATGAACTCAACTGGGGGACTACTTGTTGTTGAATTGGTTCTAGAACTCACTTTGATATCCGACTTGTAAGTGTCCCCGAGGAGTCGGCCAAGGGCTTGACCATTGGGAACAAGAAGGAGCCCTAGGACGATCCCAATTGAGAGAATTATGATGAACGGCCTGCGGCGTCCCATTTGAGAACGGCAACCGTCGCTCAGGGAACCCAAAATAGGGGTCAGAAAAAATCCAATCTATCCAATAAGAAAAAAGAATTAATCAAACAACAAATAAAATAGTGCAAAATGGATTTAGCCAGGTTGTCGAGCAATATAGGCCACTAACGTAAATGACAATAATAGTTTAAAAGTCATATTAGAGCAAGTATTGTTAAATTCTCATGAAATCTCAAGCTAAATCCAAGCCTGGGGAGAATTTAGTTTCACATTTGTATGTTGTGTTCCTGACGTCACCAGCTTTCTAATGATACAACCCCAAGTGCAAGTGGTTAATTTTAATATGGTTAAGTTTGATTATTGAAAATGTTTGTGTATTTGATCTGTTTACACTGAGTTGTGAGACAGCTAATTGGTGGGCGAGGCCATAATTCGGTGGCGGTGTGACCGATCCATTAATACCCGGAACCTGTCTCCTTTTAGGCATATATTGTTTACCAAAACCAAAATACCCTATCAAAAGTTATGTGTAGTGTCCGTGGACAGACGGACAGCCAGACAAAATATCCTTAAGTGCAAGTAGTATGTAACCACTTAATGAAGCGTGGAAAACTAAAACATTGTCATCTGTGCACGATAAATACTTACCAGGGGACTGATGCACCACATAAGCGTCTGTCAGCGTCCGCATGCAATTCAGAATTTATAATAATTGATAATTATACATAAGTACTTAGTTATTAATTACGGTATACTTATTAGTATAATATTACCATGCGCCTGTGTTTTAGGCCTAAGTTGAGGAGAAGTGGGGAGACGAAAGCCGTTTCTGCTGCATATGAGAACTCTATCCCCATCACGGCGGCAGACACCTGCAGAAGCTCCTTTCGGCTCTTTGGCCTATTTAATTATGCAAAACAGTTATAGGAGTTACAAATAATTCATAAAATATGTATTTACTACGAATTATATCATTAGATTTGATTATTAGCATTTGTATTGCCAAGATAATTTGGAAAATGTTTCGTGCAGCAGTATAATCGTAGAAGTGGGCGATTGAGTGAAAATGAGCGACCTTGTGAGATGGGAAAAGTCATCCGTATCTGTGGAGACTCCATCAATGCGTCGAATTGTCTCTTTTGTGAATTTGTCCAGTTTCTCTTTGACTCGAGTCCGGAGATTGTTTTTGTGGTGGAGAGACTCGGCTGTTGGGTTGAGTTCCGTTTGGGGGAGGGGAGGGGAGGAGGATCGCCATTGAGTCCAACTCTCCTTCACACGATCTTTCAACACCCCACACACTCCCACATACTCAAACAATTTACTCATCCTCGATTGATACGCTCCTGACTAATTCACTTGTAATGTATTTGATGCCAGAGAATATACAAACACTCTTCTCATGCAAACCACACTGAGACTGAGATGATAATCCTCTGTCCGAATTATTCCACACGACTATGTCACTAAGGATTGGCTTCTTCTTAGTCCCTTGTTTTTCTTCCAAGTGTAACTCCCCTTGTAGTTGTATTCTAAATTCTAATGTAATCCGGGTTTACAACATTAGAAGCAACACTAAAAATTATCAAGAACAAAAATTACTTACTTCTACCTAATTTTTTATTTCAAGTAAGAATCTATCTAAACCATAACTTAGAAATATACTGACTCTTATTAAAATAAGTCATGATATATTGCATACTTAAGAAGACCAAATGTACTAAGCAATCCACGACTAAAAAATCCTTGTACTTAGAACATGGTTTTGCATTTAAGGGGACCATT
The DNA here is from genome assembly GCA_034694165.1 of Tomocerus mixtus. NCBI lineage: Eukaryota > Metazoa > Arthropoda > Collembola > Entomobryomorpha > Tomoceridae > Tomocerus > Tomocerus mixtus. Next base: position 5,363 of record JAQFYC010004262.1, on the reverse strand, counting down.
AATTAAGAATCCCAAAGAGGTAACAGAATATGACAAATTATATTGTTGAGATTATTTTGGAGAAGAGTTACTACTACACTATCAAAGTTGGACTATCTGACTCACATGACAATGCTACATTATGCATCTGGTTACAAAATTCTGTAATGTAAAAGCAATGTGAAGATTGTATTGGCAATTTATAGCAGTTTCTGTTAGTTAAATGAAGAGACGGTAAAAGAGGGCGGTTATTAACTAAAAGCATCACTCAGTGCGTGAAATGTAAGTGCAAACAAGTTGTTTTCCTAATAAATAGTCTCATCTACTTGTGTATTGTATTTCAAATGGATTCATTAACAATTCCAATCCCCTAACAAAAGGATGAGGAAAACAATTCCCTAAGAAGGAATGGGTATCTGAAAAATAGTAATAGGACGTTATGTCCTAAGCGACAGAGGATCCTACGCCTTCGCTATTTTCCCTTTACAAGATACAAATTAATTTCTCGAGCAAAAGCGTAGGATCCTCTGTCGCTTAGGATATGCCGTAACATCTGAAAAATGTATGAATGCAATTTAGCTTCTGTGTTATTTAGATTTTGGAGAAGCAGTAGTTGGAAAGAGCCAAAGCCAGCTACATATTGATTGTCACCCGCACAATCGGAATAGAGTGTCTGTTTGTGTGTGTGTTGGAGTCTACGTATCAGATTTTATGAGGACATTAGCACAGGGACAGTAGCCCACTTATAGGAACACATCTTCCTTCCAATCCTATTCTATTGACTATTTACTCCCTCACTCAACTCAATTCGACGCAACACTCAATATTCTACGATATTAACTAAGTACAATTTATCTGTACACACAGACTACATGTTATGTAACTATTACAGCAGGTACATACGCAGACTAGATATAGACGGAGGTATTCTAGGAGTAAGTAGTAAGTACCCATAATAGTAGCATTATGAGCCAGTAATCTAATATTATTACTGTATAAATTGCCAACTAGCTCCATACACCAACTTAGAAAGTGTCTACAAAATAGATCTCCAAACAAAACCCCAATAAATGGAATTCACTAAATTATACACCATTTCCCAAAATGTTTAAACATGTTTTTCTAAATTGTGTCTAAAATACAAGACTACGTTTCTCAGCATTCCTGTTTCAACATTTTGTTGAAATACAACTGAATAGTGCAACCTGTGGGAATGGTCTCTGACGGATAGTAATGGAAAAAATCTTTGTAGTATGTGCAGGGACTTGGTAGAGACAAGAAACATTCTGGCACTATTTAAATTTTGTTATTGTACTCATTTTTAAATTAGGGAAATAGCCGAAAATAAGAGTGCAGTGGGGAAAGGAGCGCTTGTCTGAATACGCATCTAAAATACATGTGGCGCTTTCTCTTATACTTTCACTTGCTATATTTACAGGGAGCCTACTATTGTACTCTTTTTATTCTAATGTACAGGCTGTACACTACTGATATATACCTATATGATGAATATAATATTACTTAAATGTGAAAGTCTAAAGTAAGGAAGTTGACACATAGCGTCATAATTAAGACCTACTTATGTTTGTAGAACTTTCTCTACACAAAAATTGCTTTCATGACTACAGCAAAGAAATATCTGTGGTCTAGCTGTGTGTGTAAATCAAAAGAAAGTGACTTTTCCTTCCATATCCTCACCAACTACTAATTGTATACGTGGAATTTTCTTCTTTTCGCTTCAACTCATTTGGCTAATGGCTAATTTTTCATACTCCTATTTTCTAATGATGACACAACTACTTAGTCACTCAACTCAGTATGCTTCTACTTGCTAGTCTTTCTACTTTTTCTAATTCGACTCATCTTCATCTAAGACTGTTGTTCTGTAAAGAAAATTCTAATACCTACGATACAGATAAAGTCACCCAGCAGATAAATACGACGTATCGTTTAAAATGTGTAACTTTTATTTGTAAATGTATTCCTAAAGTTTTTATCCTCCTAAATCACGTACATTATGGGAAACTATATTTATTTTTAGTGTTCCATATAGTCCTACTATATTTGTATAGCTCTCAAGGCTTTCCAAGAATGCAAAATGCAATCTCCATAATTTATTGTATTTGTGGAAGTAGAAAAGAATTAAAAAAGGGATAATAGATTAGAGAAAAAGCATTAACTAAATATTTGCTTTTGGAGAATACACAAATACCTGTACATAACTAGGTAAATAGTATAGAGTAGAGTTGAATTTACAAACATGTCATTTCAGATCAAGTCAAACAATGAAATCTGAAGTGGACAAAAATAAACGCAGCGCATATTACTTATTAGGATTTTAAATGATAGGACACAATTAAATTTGCTAATAACTCGCATGTACTATTCTAAATTCGCTCTTATTCTCACGACACTGTTATAAACAGCCAATCAAGTAAGGATTTTTGCCAAAAAATTTCAAATATCAAACAACTCATTAGAATTAAATCATCTTTACATATAAAATGTAATCGTCGTAAATATTTAAGTATCTCACCTGTTGGGGGGAGAGATAAATAGGTAGTAGGTTGTATATAGCAACAATGCAGATATACTGACTAATAGACAACCTTAATTGTTATTGTCCTAAATGATGTTCGTACAATGGAAACTGTTCAGTGGAATGCATATTTTCGATTTCTTTGTATCCTTTTTACTTAAATCGGCACAATAATGGAATAAACATGACATTGAATACAACAGTACACTGGAGAAGTTAACTAGGTATATACATACAATGCCACTTAACAAATTTTAAAAAATGTTTTCTTCTTCATGAACCTCTTGTTTAATAATAAAGTGATACGCTATGTACGGGATGCAGCATCTCTGCTTGAATGTCAAGTGTGAAAGTGGAAAATGTGGCGTTCTAGCGATTTCCTGCCACTACTCTAAATACAAATAGTAATACCATGTCAGACACTCGAACACCGTTTCTAAGTTCCTGCTTTCACTGTCACACTTAAGGAATGTGTATTTATATTTATGGTAGTGTGTGCATAAAGCACAATGAAACTATTCACTTATTCATGAGAATGAGATGTTCTCCATGCAGAATGTTCTCGAAGATTACCACCAAAATTGATCCTTTGATATCATTTTGTTGCTGTCCGGCAGAACTACAAATACATGTATGTATTTAAATATGTTTATGTATTTGTATAGACAAACGACAAATCCCGACATGCTAGCTTTCTAAAACTTTCTTTCACAATATCCCCTTATACAAATATCATGTCTATGTTAAATGGCCAGAACAAGAAAAAAAAATAAGATTTTTGAGTGCGTTTTATAGGTCACTCATATGTCATAATAGCTAATAACTGCATGAAAATGTGAGATGATCTTCAAGTAATTTTTGCATGACAAAACCATGAGAAGGAGTGATAGAGTGACATGGGTATTTAAATCTACAACCATGGAACCTCTTGAAGACACTTTCTTCACTTTCACTTACAGCCCTTTTAGTACCTTTGCGTGTCAAGGTACATATCTTGCAATATTTATAAATAATTTTAATTAAGTAGTTTGTGGCTCCTGATGAATAAGTGTTCCCTCCACAAGAGTGATATATATTTAGGGCAATTGAATTGCCAACTTATGGTTTTGTTCGTTACTTAATTTACTTAATATCTTGAAAAGGTCTGTACGTAAGGTATTCCATGATTTTGGCTGTGGTTGATGTTTTTTGGTTGTTTTGTGTTGTGTTGGCAATGAGTCACAAACCTTCACTGTGAAATTATAAAGTTGGATGAGGAAGTGTGTCTTCGTCTAACTTCTATGTCTATTAGCTATGTAAGTATGTAAGCCTCTATAGTGTGTGCTAACGGCTTATTGTCTACATTTACAGAAGCGTCCACGTCCACCCTTTGCTAAGGCTTCCTATTGCAAGTGCAAGGTAGTATAAGGTTGTTTCTCCGTTATACTTTCTCCTTTCTTCGTGTGTAGAATGTGAGTGAGTGAGTGAGTGAGTGACGGAAAAGAGTTTGCACAATAGAAAAGCCCGAATAGACAAACAAGTTGATAGACTCGCTTCTGTACTGTCAACTGTAGAGTCCATAGAAGAGGGAGGCAGAAGCCAGGAAAGCTAAGCATTTGTTGCTCTACATTATTGTATCCTTCTGTAACTATTTTGTGGACGTGGACGTGTATTGCATTGCATTCTTCCTTTCTTCCTATTATTCCGTTGTTGATCCGCTGAGATAGATTGAGGATTTGCTTTTGGTTTCGTTGCGCGTCCGCCCGCCCCCAGCTTCTACGCCCAGAACCAGAAAAGTCCATGCAATCCAATGCACCGAAGGAAAAAGAAATCTCCCTGTTCTCCTATTACTATTACATTATACTTACTTTTATTCTATTACTTTATAAAGAGTTGAAATCCCATCTCTTTCTCCCGTGGCTTGACTTACTTCGCTTCACTTGCCTGTCTATCTCTCCTTCCTGCCATTCGCATCACTAACTTCAATTCTCTCTCTCAATCTTCATCTGTATACCAAAATACAAAAATACCAACCCACCCAACACGACTCTATTTTATATCCTTATATACTGTAGCGGCTATATGTATCTGTCGAATAAACTAACCCCACAACAAACAATTCACTAACTCAGATTATAAGTATACATACACAACTTGCAGTATGCTACTATATAGCTAATTATTGTAGTACATCCACTCCGGTTACAAGAATTCTTATAAATAAGAAATTTCCCTGTATATGGTATGGAATTTAGATCATCTCTTGCACGGAAAACTAACATAAAAGCGAAAATGGATTTCAACAATTCTCCCATAAGGAAAAAATCGCTACACGGAACACATTTTTCACTGATTTTTAGAAATTACTAATATAAGGAATTTCAGACCAATTTCTAATATTTTAGCCTATCCTGAAAATAAGGCATCGTTGAAAAGCAAGCTTATGATATCAGGAATACATCTATGAACCTCAATATACCCCAGTTCTGCGGCAACATGAGATTTTGCGAGAATTCAACCATGACGATCATTATGATGATCACTATGATACACAACGATACGCAACACAATTGATTTTATTTGATAACTAGTATTTAGCCCGGTTCTGACGAACCTTTTACCAAGCAATGTTGCGCTAATTATAATTTTGTTTACTACACCTTGGTGAATCATAATAAAGAGTGCCATAAGCTCTAGGTCCCTACCAATATTTTTTAAGGAAGGAAATTCAAACATAATTTCTTTCTTTCAAAGTGAGGTTGCGATATCACTAAAGGGTTTACTTACCTAATGTTGCGGTAATTATAATCTTGTTTACTACCTCTTGGGGAATCATAATAAAGGGTGCCATAAACTCTAGGTCTCT
>JAQFYC010004261.1:0-17765 GCA_034694165.1 Tomocerus mixtus | reverse complement strand
GAAGAACGGGAGTCGTTAGCCTCTCATGGCCTTGTCCTCATTCAAGGACTCGTGTTTTGTATTCTTTTACTATTATCCCTTGAAAGTGCCCCCAATGCAATGAGTTAAGTTAACATGCAAGCTCAGGGACACGTCCTACTGCCTGTACTAAATACTAACTAAACATAAGGGATCAGGCCAAAAGAAAACTTACCTGTGCATATTTCCTTTCTACGGAGAATGAGAAATAGAATTCAAGTCTATCTTTGAAAAATATATGCCGCAGGCACAAAATACCACCATTTTACCCCATTTTCATTTCTCAGTTCATGGAGCAGATATTTTTTTAAAAAAATGTGGGACACTTTTTAGTATAAAAATATATTAATATGTAAGATAGCTCGTTATTTGCAAAAAAATATCTATCTGTGTTGATGCTTTGAATTTCAATGTTTTCTGTTCACTAACTTTCGCTAAATGACAACAAAAAGAGACAAAAACGTGGAAGCTCAAGTCATGCCAAGTATCACGGTGCGTATACTGTATAGTATATGTCTACGACATATATTTATATAAAATTACTTGATATATTGTATTAAATGTATGAATAAGAGAGTAAAGGATGATAGAAACTAAAATCTAACAGAAATAGTAAGTAGGGAACACGAATAGGCAAATTGTGCGATGTAGGAAATGTTCCTGCTTCAATTACCTACTTGTGAATTATACTGTATTTACCTGTAGTTAGTAACTCTTACATTACAATTACTCCAACCTGCCCGTCTCTACTCAAACTGAAGCACTTATATTTGTAGTTCATGTACAAATTATACTGTGGCCATAGTGTCGCCTTTTCTATTAGCATTAAATTTTACGACTCACTCATACATACTGTGTGTGAGTATATATTATGTATATCTGTAATACTTATCTGTACTATGTGATGCTATGCGATACTCATATAAATATACCTATCAAGTAAGGTATTTCTTATTGGCTTGTGTTGCGTTGCGTGTCGTAAAATATTGTAAATCTGGGTCCTGTCCTGTCTATACTTACCATTAGTAGTTAAAGCTGAACTTAACTTTGAAAGGGAAAACGTTGTTCAGTCAGCCGCAACAGAATAGCTACCAAAAACTCAAACTTAAATAAATTATTTAGTACGTCGTAAGCTTCATCAGTTTGAAGTTTGACATGTATGTTGGTAAGTGTAATGAACGAGTGAAGGTACTTTATGATCTTTGAATGGTGACATCGTTAAGTTCAAGAAAATACTACTTTGCCTATGTTATGTAGTATGTAGGATGGAAGAATTAGGAATAAGGAAGGAATTTAAGGTAGCTATTAGGATAAGTATTCCATACGTAAACTAGAGGAACCCCTTGACCCCTTCCTTTAAACTTTACCAAACCAGGTGAACCGATATGACCCTACTAATCTACATAGTTGTTTTGCTGACCTAAAATGTTGAACCGGAACTGTGTCAGCCTTTGTTAACTTTCTTACGGTTAAGAGAGTAACATAAAAGGGAAGCAACTATTTGGAAATTAAAGGAACATTATATGTTATAGGTACAGGGTCTACAGGTACGCAGTGTAGTAAGTGTATTTGTTTAAACATGCAGAACAAGCAAATTAATAAGTTAAATAAATACAGCTTTGGATTTTAATATAAATATATTTAAATTAGAGTTTTAAGCTTTTAAAAATTCCCATATCAACTTTATATTGATTTCTCAAATCATGTAGTTCGATAAATTAGAATTTATATTGTATTAAGGGTACTTATTTTACATCCGTCTTTGTACAAGTTTATGAAATATTTTCTCATCATTTAATGGATCTTCACTTAACGTCTCTATCTGTAATTGTAATTCCATAGAAAATGTATAATATTGTGTCATATCTGATGTGATGTTCCCAAATGAATATGATGTTTATCATAATTCCTAAGAAGATTGAGTAAATGAGGATGATGATACTGAAGATAACCCTTTTGTTCTTGCTTCCTCTGATGATGGTGGTATTGATATTTTTGCTTCGTTTCCTAAACTGTAGCCAATATAAAGACGAATAAATAATCCTTAAATACTCCTTCGAAATCTAATTTCCGTTGTATTCCGCTCTACTCATGCCTTAAAATGCAAGACAAAGTTAAGGAAATATAGAGCGGAATTTGTGATTGCCTAATAAGATATTATGATATAGGGACAGGAAAATAAGGGATTTGCGTTTTGATACCGAAAATAGTGATTCTTATCCAAAGTGAGAATTGGAGTGAGAATTGGAATGCTTGCTGATATTAGGATCGTAGCTACTGCAATAGATGAACAGCTCTATCTCTGTCTATAAACGAATCAGATATTTTATGCATCTGTAATTGTTCATCTTAAAATTCTTATTGTGTATTATCCTGTTCAATACACTTAATTATAACTAGTCGGGGAAAATGGTAATTGATTGAGAATATAAATGCTGTTAATATTTAAGTACTGATACATAAGTATAATAAAATATTATTGCAGATATTAATGCATTCATATAAATCCATTTATTTTACGTTCTGTTCTGATTAAAGATTCTTATCCTGCGGTCTTCAATACAATATTAGAGAAAGGCAACTACTCATAAAAGCTCGAAATACTGTGTAGCGTATATTATAGTCTGTTAAGTGCGAAAGGTAAATTAAAACCAAATCGAACCGCAGTTGACACACTTTATACGCTGTACTAAGCCTAAGCTAAACCAAACCCAAAATTGCATGGCCTCATGCCTCATAGTAAGTAAACTGAAGCATTTACCATATTCAGTTCAGAGACTGGCATATAATCATCTTCACATCCATTTTCATCTTAACAATGCAAAATTTTCCGATTCATCGTTTTATGCTTGTTATTCTTATAACTCTCAATTTCTTAACCAAATTAGTTATACTGATTTAACTACCTTAACATTACTTAGCTGTATAATAGCGTAGTATAATGACCTCGTCAAATTAATGTTCTCGTCTCACCTCTCACCTTTCCATACCGTACCGTAAATATGCCATTACAATATGCATAGAGTTTCAAAAGTTAAAGTCAAATGTGAATGTTGAAAGTGAACAAAATAATTTTCTCAAACGAAAAACAACCGTAGAATGTATAATGTTCATTAAATCAGTTACAGACTAATTTATGCTTAAAAATAGAAGTGTAGCTAATTAGGTGCAGATTAGTGAACTGATTTTATTTCGCGTAGCTAAACTGTCTAAACTTTAACAGCTGAAAAATGGTTGCTTCAAGATTTAATCTCAACGTGATGCTTTACTAAACGAGCGTTAAGCCAGGGCAATATAATCCTCGCTATTGTTATCTAAAACAATTGTAATATTTCACTAAAACTTTTAGTGTATATGTCAATGAGCATTTTATTATGCAAAATCTGACTAAAGCTGAAAACCCGCACTTTTATAGTTATTCCCTCATAATTTTGCAATTTGTACATAAAATGATTCTATGGGATGATATCTTAACACTGTCTATATCAGTGTATAACCGATAATTAACAGGAAATTACTAGCAATAAAAAACTGAAGCACGCCCGTTATTTTTAAGTGTCGATTTTATTTCAGTTTTACTGATACAGTGCATTTTATGGAAAACAGAGTGCTGCTAATTCAGTCACTACGCGGTTTGCTGGTTTTTTTACGTCCCATCCCATTTGAAATCAGTTGTACTTTGAATGCCTTAAAGACATAGTCTGTTAACACAATGCAATCCAAAAAATTACATTATGTAGATTAGAACACCTCCATGTAAGTAACATGTATACATAATGTTCCATGATTGCTTCCCGTTTTTGCTGTTTCTTATTTTCTATGAAGACAATTAGTTCCCTTTCAATAGTATACATTCATTTCTATATATAAACATTTAGATCAGTTTTTTGCTAAAATACAGTGCATCACGATTATGGTACGACTCTGTCTAGGTACATCAATCACTAACCCTTTTTACAATGATATGCAATACACAATTTATCTGTAAGTTTCTATTTTGGATTTGAACACACAAAGACATCTTTTAAATTAATAATTAAGGGTTAAATAAGTTATTTCTATGCATCTCCATATTTCGGGAGGAGCTCATCATAAGCTGGAGGAAGGTCTGCCTTCCCTGAAGAACCCAACAAAGGTTTCTTTGCTAAAGAAGGGTCCCCGATGTCCCCACCTCCACCCCCAATGCTAGAAATTTCTCCAGAGCGATTCCCAGTTAAGCTACTTCGGGCTTCGGTGGTACTCTGCCAAGTTTCTCGCAATTCAACAGAACTCTGAACACCTCCAGTAGCTGTGCTGTGTGGGGCAGTGATTTCCAGATTTTCTCCAGGTACATTGGATCTAGTATATCGTCTAACAATTATTTGAGAAAATTACTTAAAAGTACATAGAAACAATAGCATGATTTTTATTTTCTACAACTCACATTTGTTGTCGAGGGTTCACGTGATACTTGTACACAAAGAAAATGCCAATGGAACAAATTACTGGAGTAATAGCGACGACCAGGAGCGTTCCTATTGTCAAAATTCTGTTGTGACTGTAGTCGTCATCGTCCTCGTAGTCTAAACTCGGTGGCGGTATATCAGTTACATCTGGGAGATGATCAGTACTCACTTTTTGTGTGTATTTCTGATCGATGATATGAGATTTATGGCAATCGTACTCTCCACAAATTGTATTTAATTCATAGTGGTCATTACAGCCTGATTTCTTCGTGTCCAGCTTGTATTGTTGCACTCTGCACACCGTTTTGTTGTTTCCTGGAATGTAATTATATATTTTATCTACTAACCTTATTAGATTTTTGGTGCTCCTCTTTTTTATGTGAGAAAAACAATAAAAAATAATAGTTTTATTTCATAGCATACCTGTTTCAGCTGAAAAGTGAATCTGAAAATAATTCAAGTCAGTAAGATTCTCATGAACATCATGTAATTCATGGCCAAAGCTGGAATGAAATATTGCAAACGAAAGTCTTTTTGGTTCCCATCGGTAATCTAATATCATTGGATGTGCATAAAGAGCAATGGAGTCCCCGATTTTTGCTCTTTTCCAGGCATGACATTCAACTTCAAATCCATCTCCATATTCTTCCTTATGTTTGAACTGTAATGTAAAAATAATGCATTCATGAAATCATGTCTTGGGAAGCGAAGAACAATTTTCTTGCTCTTGCTTAGATACACTCAACACTAATCAAGTATTTAAGTGTGTTAAACAATAAGTAAAATATATAAACCCAAAAATCAATTTGAGACACTCACTTTGAAGTAAGCACTGCAATGATTGGCATTTGTGAAGTTCCATGAATCCGTATTGAGCGTAACTGCAGTTATATTTACGAAGGAACCGTTATTTCCATTTGGAACATCAACTTCAAAAGCGCATGGGAGAAAACCCTTGAATTTCGGGTAATCCTCCGCCAACTTTATTAGTATTGTATTATTGGGCTCATTTGATGACGCTCTTTCAGTCATATTAGAAACCAAAGGATCTGGACATAGCTGGTCATTAAATAATTCATCTGTACAAAATAAAAATTGATTTACTTTCTCAAGAAATGAAATATCTACATTTTATGTATTATAATAATTTATATGTTCTATGCAAATATTACGCAAATGGAAGCAAACAATGAAAAATGAAAAATTCAATTTTTAGTTAACTTACGCTCTGGTGCAGGATTAAGTCTTCCATGGATTGGAACAATATTTTCAAGAAAAATGGCACAGAGAACTGAGAGAATCAACGATGATTGAACTGAGCCACAGGGAAAATAGTTATGCCTAATCTGAAGGTGTGTAAACAATCGAGGCGTCCTATTTTCCATATCATTGATGAATACTAATTCACGGAGAAACCTTAAGTGAAAGCAAAGGTACCTATATTTTATAAATCTATAATCCTAATGGATATACTAAATCCTTAAATCCTATAACGCTACCTCTGTGTTTTCCTTAAGATTATAAGTAGATTTAGTAGTGCCAATAAATCAAAATGACTTTCATCTGCTTTCACTTTCACCGCCTTTAAGCTAGAAAAGTGTGTTTAAATTCTCCCGTGCAAAGAAAGTGGGGAAAGACGTCACTTTCTCTTCACAGATCTGTTCTACATATGTACACAGGATGGATTTCCTCTTACATTCAGCATTTGGATGATACAGAGCACATAGGTGAAGGTGAAAAGAAGACAGGGGAGGCTGAGAGGGAGTCTATCTTTCCTAGTCTATACATTATTAATGAAAAGAGCTCCTACGCTGCTACTGCCCAGCATCCGATCCGAGGAATGAATTGAAGTCGTTGGAGTTCCCAGCCCACCGCAGGTATTTACATAGTGTACATCACAAACAGGAACAACTTGATATTTTGGCTGACTGTGATGTTGATGTTGATGTTGTTTTTATGCTCTTCATGATACTACAACTGTTTTTGATGATTTACTCGGGAAATGGTTCCGGGAGAGACACTTGAGTATATTAAGTAGTTTACACTTTGTAGTAGTATACACTGGGTACATAGTGTGTAGTGGAGTGTTTGTAGCGTAGTCAGTAAATTATACGGAGGATGAGAGTGGCAAGGCAATGCAAAGGCAAACTGAACCAGCAACAGGCAAAGGGAAAGTGTAAAGATCTCGGATGCATGCTTAACATAGAACTACATCTAGATCATAGCTATCCACGAGGCAAGAAAGGAAAGATGTGAAGTGACATGTTCAGAGCACTGGGAATCTAATGCGTCGGATCCAGATTCAGTTTCATTCTAACGGGATAGCATCTAAACCCTCCGAACTATCTTTCTCTTATTATGCTTGACGGCGTCCGGAGTACTAAGCGTAAGTAGCTAGATGTGCACAAAATATTTATATGGGTACCGTATTTTTTGGTCTGGCTCCCCAGTAGGATTACTGATTTTTTGGAACTTTTCCAAATAATTTCTATTTGGAAATTCAAAGCAAAATAAAATAAATAAGCAAAATATAAGTAGTTTATAATACAACTATTTTTGATTGCATATATTTTGTACTAAATAGCATGGCGACTACTAATATACACTAATAGACTGCGCATGATGTCTTAAGTAGAAAAATATGGCTTTGTACGATTATTGCATTGTATAAAAATAATCGGAACAGATTTTTGGTCATTTTATTTGAAGTAATACTTCTGAGAGAAGAAATTCGAATTTCCAGAGCAATAATTCATACAAAACATTCAGAGGAATTGAATTTGAAGGTACAAGAGCAACTAATTTGACAAATACGGTATATTGTCCCTAATCTTTAGTGAGATGCATTAAGCATGACTACAATATTTTATTCTCACAGTTGTTTTCGAAATTTGAATGAAGCTTTTGCACTGATAAGTCAAGGTACAGAATTTATCGGCCTTCTCCAGAGAAAGTAAGTATGGACAGTCTGAGTATATTCAACTCGCTCGCTTTCTCTTACATGCTAAGTTCCTGTGTACTATTACGGTGCATTGTTTGTAGCTGGAAGAAAGTTTGTGAAGTGGCAAATGAAGACAGCTCAGATAGTAAACGTAAACACAAAATGTTTGTTTATTTTGTCTACGACTGCGATTGGCTACTATATCAGCTATCCTACTACAATTTCTGGACGAAATGATCACAGAATGATATATACGGGTGGAAGTTAGAGAGCATACTTTACAAGTCCCAGCCCTAAGTCAACACAATAAAGTTGTTTGCACAATTCACAAGGATATATAATATTGCACTGCTATTCGCACATTTATATATCTGTAGGTAAATAAAGTTAAGAAAGCATATGTAGAAGACATAAAATATTTGTGCGGATGGTATTTCCGGAGGAGCGTACTTTGGAACATATCGTAAAGAACTCCTAAAATATTGCATATGCAATTTATTTCTGGAAACTAGAGAATAAAAACATATTTAAGACAAAATACTTCTTGTAATAAATTCTCGATTATGCTTATGAATGCACAGAGCTGGAAATATAGCTTTGTACTGCATGGGAGATTTATTTAAGCTCGAGAAATATTTTGTGATGCTGTTAATTCAAAAGAAAATATTTATTTCCATCCCACCATCTGTAAAACTGTGTAACTCAAAATCCTTATTTTTCTAGGCTTGTACTAAATTACAGATTAAGATTATGGAACAACAGTGTTGAAAAATATGTTATTGCTGCAATCATTAATTGTCTTGGCATTTGCGAATTCGACCATAATTAAGACAACTCTCACTCACTCGTTTTTACACTTTAGCCGACCATGTTCGTATTATAGGCAATATGGGGTAACTGGATGAAGTTACAATTTTACATTTTACTTAATCTTTGTTTTACCACTTTATATCACATTATGGCATAGACTTTGATTGGAAATTCAAGTGTTGTACAATTTTGTTAAGAAAAATTTGCATAAGGTCCAAATGTTTCTTTGAGTTGCATTAATAATTCAGAAGTCAGAAATTGTGAGGTTTGTTCCGCATTTTTGTAATACACAAGTAAAGAATTTTAACTAAGTTTGTACTTACATTACTGGCGGCTAGGTTGGCTGTCCAAAGGCATTTCATTTCCAGATACTTATTATTAATAGTATATACTAGAGAATAAGAACGCAAAGCACTGCGAAATGTAAATGCAACTATAAAATAAACCCATAACTACGTTCCATGTATATGTGGAACGAGAGATTCATTAAGATCAAAGCTTGTTTAACTTCAAACTGGAAAGAAAAATGAGATAAGATTTCCTTTCGCTTACTACATATTGTATGCATAAGAGTGTACATGGCAAATATTTGAATTTGAATGAGAATTCTTAAGATATCTTCACTGTAAGAGAGCTATAGCAGCCTGGATCGCCCACAGCAACCCAGCGTCATCCCCACTCCTCCTATAGTTTTATGCTTTAGATTTTTATGATTTTATGTAGCGACCATGAATAACGCAATTGCATTGAATTGTATTTAGTAGTAGAATAGAGGAGTAATTGGTTTTCTTTATCGTTTGCTTTTGGTATTCCAAACGTCTCATGAGGACTACAAATAATTCCGTAACGTTCAAATTTCAAATCAAAGTAAATTGAAAGACAAATGTTAATAATTGTTATGCGTAGTAATCATATAGCACAATTGGACGGGGAAGGGGAAGGACACTTCTTTGGAACCGGCGGGCACATCTCACTTACATACGTACATTAGTTGTCCTTACATGTAAATTTTTAAAATGGCCAGTACACACAGCCTAAATAATTTAAGAAAGGAAGAGGAAACCCGGAATTTAGGGGAAAAAGTTGAACTTAAGAACAAGTCTTCCTCGGGAACAGTTCTCCCTTGTGGAACTATCCACAACTTTCATATTGCAATTAGATCATAATATTTTCTTACAGAAGTTATTGCTTCGTAATCTTAACAAAACGAAATCAAGAAAATGATAGACCCAGAGAACTAAATTAGGTTTTACGGTATTATTTTAGAAAATGAATTTCGAGCAATGGAAAATGGAAATAATTTTCCTAACCCAGAAAAACTTTGATAAAACATAATAATTCCCAAGCAAAAATCGGATTCTAGAATCCACAATTAATTGTACCAGTTCTTAATTATTTTTCTTACCTTTTTAAATACTATAAAGTATTTTTCAAGAAAGTGTAAATGTAAACTACATTGTTCTATGATGCTAGGCTTCCCATTTTATGTTCAGTGACATTAGCAATCTTATTTCTGGGCTCTAACTTGACAGACTACTGCCTGCAGATTACTTACATAAACGAAAGCTTCAGCGTAATATGACACAATAAGCTAAACTAAAACTATTATATCTTCTTATACTATTTAATGTAGTTGTTCTTATATGAGTTCTGTATAAAATGTAAATAGCTACTGCTGCATATACATATGCGCATTCAAAATAGCAAAAAGTGTAGGAAGAAATGCCTTCTAGTTATACAAGCATAACACACAAAAGGAAAAAATGTTTGTTTTGTACAGTCTGTTGTAAGATATCCAGACGGAACCTACTTTTCCCCTGGTATTTATATCATTAAGAGAAAAATGTGTGTTTTCCAGATAATGAGAATGTATGTACACTCACTCGACTGAGTCATCAAGTGAAACAGAAATGAAATGAAATACATATTTACTAGCAGAAAGAAGAACTTCGTCTGAGTCTTAAACTTATTAATTTATATCCCCACAGTTGGACTCATTAAAACAGAAAACAGCAAAGTAGCTTAACAGTCCTGCCTTTGATGGGCTTTATTCATCCAGTTACATTAACAGCAGGAGCACTCTAATAAAAATATTAATTAACAATATTTGTAAAGTGTGCGACGAAGATGCTCACACACTCCATGCTTAATCTTGTTATTATTTCTTGGTAATGGAGGAGCTTAATTTAGATGAGATGCTCATTTAATGACACCAGCAGGTTTCTTACGAAATGTTTTTGAGTAGAAAATGTTTATTCATGTCTATTGTTAGACAAAAGTCAACTTACTATTAATGGAATCCATGACCTTTAATGAAATATTGAGCTTATCCTATGACTTGTTAGCAAAACTGGAGAATGGGTTTGAACAATGGTGATGTACAAGTACTATATTCTGGAATTTTGGTGGATAGCAAATAATATTCTAATTTTGTAGATACCTAAGTAAATATTTGTACTTACATATTTACGTCCTTTTTAGGTAACTCCAACATTTTACTGCCGATACATTAAAGTTTTCTCTGAATTGAATTAAGTATTCATGATTTATACAGATACAGAGCCTGCCACATAATCGGACAATAATATATATCCAATTAAATGTAGCTACACACCTGTAAATATTGGCAAATATATTTACCGTTTCACACAAGACAAATAACTAAAACGAAATGAGAAATCTCTAGAGGTAGTGAAGTTCATCCATTTACATATTGGGACAAAAAACTCAACAATGACCAACGTAGTGCTGTGTTTATGTGGTAATGGGGTGTTACATTGCCATATCCGTAATATTTCACTATTATGTACCAACAGGAAAATAATAAGTCAATAATTTTCTATTTCGCACTTTCTTTTCTTATTATTTAATCGTTTGCAAGATAATTACCGGTAAATGCATCATAGCATATAGGAATAATGTTGTAAAGTTCATTACAGTTAAATATATTAAGTATTATCGTATTATCTTATTGTATAGAATCTTTATTAAGAATAGTTTTATCATCTTCTGATACATTTATGGTCATTGATTTATCATCAACGCTTATTATTTTTTCTGAACAGTTGAGATTAGTTTGATTAGTCACCACGGCCAGGGCTTCATTGTACGAAGGTAATTCGTGCACACTGATTTCCTGATAAGTAGGTGGGGGACAATCTGTAAGGTATAAAGATGCTACTTGCAAATCTGGATGGAAAATTGCTGAGTGTGTGGAATTTCTGTTCTCATTTTCTGTGTCTATTTGTATTTGAGTGCTAGGAGGGTACAAAGAATTCCACAACATCCTTCTAGGCTCAAGGTAGTAATAGGATAAAGAGAATTCTCTTTGTTGTGTTGGTATTCCAATATTTTCTGTATGAAGGACACCACCTCTTGAATCGGTGATGATTTGAATACTCTCAAGGGGTTGAGCTCCTCTTTCATTATTTAAAGATCGTACTCTCGGATTATTTCTTCTTCTGGTTCCTGATGGACGTCCCCGATTTGAAATTGCTCTGAAAAAATTAAAGAATTAATAACAAAATTAAAAATAGCCAACGAAACTTTTAGCATGGAATACTATATTTTACAAATAGAAATACAGTAGAAAACTTACGGAGTAGATTCCTGCCGACATTCTCGAGCAATAGAAATAGTCAATATGGAAAGAAAGAGAAGGAAAGACACAGTAAGGAAAACTCTTCCGTAATTATTCTGGTGGAATGACTCGGTTTTTGAAATTGTATATTCTGAATGATTTATTCTTTTGCTAGACCAAGGAATTTTCCCTGTGATATTGATATTAGATTGCATTTCAGATGCAGAGCTGTCTTCCATATGCTTTTTGAAACATAAAGTACTGTTGCAACTCCACTGTGAGAAAATACTATCCCAGATGTCCCGAGAAATGATCTTTTCAGTCTCTAGTCTTTCGGACGCTAAAAATAAAATTGTTACTGTAACTTAATCCAGAATCAATAGTTAGTATGTGCATGTAATGTGAAACTACCTGCTACTTACATTAGTACTTATTATTATAGGATAAAAGTCTGTGAACAGCTATAATAAACGTGTTTTTATTCTTTATATATCACCTAGAAAAGAGAGCACCGTAAAAACTGATATTTCTTCCTTAAGGAAATATTATTTTAGAAAGGCAAATTAATTTAGCAGCCGGAAGAACTAATTTAATATTGGAATTTGGAACTATCTTCATTCCAAATTTGAAATTTTTTAATTTATCACTGTATATCCTTAATTTAAGGAAAATAATAATAATTAAAACTTTTAAGCACACATGATAATATATAGTTCATTCCAGAAGAAGTAAAGTACATACAAAATATTGGATCGTAACTGCGATGTTCTTCAATTCATAGGGGAAACATTTTTCAGAGAATTTATATTCATTTAAGATTTTCCAAATACCATGCCCAATTTTTTTTTACTGTACCCTAGTGGGGTTATAAAAGATACTCGGGGTGTAAATTCGGTTTTTACGGTGTGCCTCTTTCTTCATGTGTTCATCATGTATTACTGTTACCTGATACGGATGGCTGGTTGAAAGGCTGCTCAATTGCACTCATTCGTATTACACAGAAACTCAATGTAAGAGTCAGTAGCGAAGTGAAAGTAGAAAGTGTTGCTAAGCTCGTGATGCCCCTGTAAATAGTATAATCTCCAGAAATGTTTACCTTCATCTTCAACCGGAAGATATTTCATTCGACGGCTCGAGTATCTTCAATCTTCATATAAAAGCGTACTATAGGTACTTATCAGCCATATATCTTAGGAATTAGATTATATCTTTATATTTAATATTCCATCCAAGGCAAGGGCACTAGTTGGTACACACTGTTTGACCTAATCTTTGAATTTATATCAAAATTTATCAGGCTTCTTTTTTTAATTATTGAGTGAAAGTATTGCTTCAAGGCTTCAAATGTTATCTTTAAAGAAAGTCAATTTCCAGCGTAAGTCATGCACACAGAATTTAATAAGGCATTTAATTTTTCACGGTAATAAAAGTTGTTTACACGAAGTGTGTAAAAATTGTATCGCTTTTAGTACTATCACAAAATACGCGGAAAAAATGAAGATTTCATTTCGTAACGAAAATGTGCGGCAGATGAAACGAAAATGTGTCTTTTAGCTTTCTGTAATTAAATTGTAATCATGAAGCTTCGGTGCACCACAGAATGCTGTACTGCAAAGATTTGTATGTTTTCTAGAACAAAAACAGAACTAATAATAAGATTAGGCCACTTGTTTACACTGTAATTAAGTTTGTGTTTGTGTAAGTTTGCCCTGTGTATCGCTTGTGAAACTTTTACCGACTGAGGCTTTGAAAATAGGAAAACAATACCAAAAAGAGGAAAGTGAAGCCAGAGGAAAGAAACCCAAAGGAAACCAGGAGAAAGAGAACTGAGACGAGACGACGCTACATCGGTGTACTATTTTTACTGTACTATCTGTAGTACGGTTTCACATTCTACATATTTGTATTTACTTAGATGTTAGAAGTTTCAGTTGAGTTAGAAATGCTGGTTCTGGACGTGCTGTGGCATGGTTATGTTCTTTATGTTAAGTTTAGCGTATGTTTAGGTTGGTTTTAGCCTATTTCTGCTATCTGTCTGCCTGTAAGTTCAGTGAAACCGAATTTGTGGAGTAAAAGCGGAACCTAATCCTGATTCTGACTCTGACTTCACTGAAGTGAGGAATCCTTCTGAGGACTGTACTCTGCATTAGTGTGGAACGGAAACGACACGTTGTAAAGTAAACTGCTAACTTAACTTGCACTCACTCATGTCTTTGCGTTACAGTTTGTGTTTCAGGTTTCATATCATAAGAATATTATGTAGCGCAGCAAAGGTTTGCTTAAAGTAAGTAAGTAATCCAGTTAGCTTACTTAATATGTACTATGTATGTAAATGTTAATGTGCAGCATACTCATCAGCTATTTAACTAGTAAAATATTTTACCCTTACTTTTCTTGATTACCTGATATAGATCCTAAATTATTAGTATTCATTCACACAGTAGACTTTGTTCGGGTTATTTTTGGGCTTCTTTTCATCCTTAAACACACGTGCACACAAAAGGAATAACTAAGTGAACGCTGAAAAAACTTAAGTTAACGATACTATATGTTTAGGAACACACGTGTACAAGAATAAAGTTCCACCAGGCACAGGGACCATAATATTTATTAGTATTCGAGCTCCCACTTTCTATACTCTAGCTGTTTTTTAACGAAAGGTAAGTATTTCGTGTAAATATAATTTTGATTTAACTGAAAATACTAGATGAAGTTTATATTTTAAGTATTCACAATGTACACACATTTTCAATATGCACTATATAGGTACACAACGAGTAAATACTTGGGTGCTTTATGTAAAAACGCTTTTCACGTATAAGATATGACTATATTCTGAAAACCTTATTGCAAAAATTTGAGTAATTAATCTATTAAATTACTCAGATTGACACTAAAAATAATTAATTAAATCTTTTTAAAAATTACTATTAGTTTGGCTTTAAACTTAGCTGCTCAAAATTATAAAAGGGGATTTCATACTTAATAATCACACGGGTCCTTATACATTGACGACTATGGCATATTCACATGATATGTAATTCAATAATATTATATACTTTCACAAATTAAATTTCAAGATTTTGGATATTTTACTTTTCTTCTGTATTTATGTGAAAACGTGATTGAAATATTAAATAAAATTTTTGTACTTACAAATATTTTTGTTTTTTACTTATCTACATCGACTGTTTTGAAGACAATACCCTCTGAGAATTTGCATAGCTAGCACTACTGTCTACTTCTGCTGAATTGTTTGTGGAATTCTTCTTTACTGGAATATTACTATGCAGAACATGTTGCTTACTGTTTTTCAGCGGTCTTGAATACTTGTTATGGAACTGTAGACTTGTAAGCAAAGTAAGTAATGTAACTGTATGTAAAATGTAATATTCTAAAAGTGATATTAAGATACAGACTACAGGCAGACCCTCGGTTTGGGTTCCTTGCGGCAAGTTGGCTAAATATAAATGCAGAAATGCAGAGAAACAGACCGCACTTCTGTGTAAACTAACAGACTGTCTCAGTTTGGCGTAACTGATGTGAGGTGAGAAGTAAACGGAATTGTAACATATTTCAATGTTAGATCTTAGTTTAGATAAAGTAAAAAGTTTACTTTCTATGTAACTTTTCACTTGAACTGGAAGTAGTCATGTTTTTGGGAATTGAAAAACGCAACAGAACGATACCGTGAGCACCTAGCCTATAATATCGTACTTGGGAAGGACAGTGGTGCATGCTACTTCTTACTTAATCACCTTAAGCTATGTACTTAGATAAACCTCTAAACTAACATATAATATATCATGATAATTATGTGTTTGTTTTATATTAAAGTATTGGCAAATGTATAAATATGTTATGCATTTCATTTCCTAAATTTCTCTCCATGGCCAGGTTTTAAATGTTTAGTCATACTGTGTATGCTAAGCGGACACGTAATTTATGTAAAAGTAGATGCAGGATGCAAATTGTTAAGCTTGTGAAAAAACAAAATTGCAAGTGAGGTTAATTGAGAGAGGTAAATTGATAATAAGGATTTCATTACGTGTGTAATTTCAAAAAGCTTTATTTCAATTGCATTTGCTTTACCTTTAAGATTTTCTATCTTTTCATCTTGAACCAAAAACGATTTCGAATATAACAGTAGGCGTTGACTAAAAATCGGATTAGATAGGCCCGTGCAGATTTATGGAGCCTTTTCTGTGAATTTTTGGAATGTTGGAGCACTTTTGAAAGTTTGCGTCTTTTGTTACCATATTTGAATATTTTCATTTTGGTATTATTATAAGCCTAAATATGAGACACAGAAATTACTTACCCGCCAGGATGTACTGGGAATTTGCATGCCCAAAACTCGGTACAGGTTGTTACAATATTTATATCATTAACTTTACCAGAAGTGTTTATTACTTATTAATATGGCTATATATGCGTGTCTTGAGTGTCTGTGTTAGCAGGGTTATACCGTTTCCCTGTCAGCAGAACATGAGATAGAATATATAATTTATGTAACCGTTTGGACTTTGGACGAAATAAAACCGAAACCATTCACACACCATATCACCACTGCACAACATCACACCACACCGCAGCATAGCATAACATGCTATCTAAGCTCAAAAGTAAACCGAGCTGCAGACTGATGTTTACATGAAGTAGATAGCTGTATATAACTTTTGTGTAGATTAGAGTATGCAAATGCAAATGTGCTTTCTGTTCCTAATGTTAGAAAAGGTAGACGAATGCCTTTATAGCTTAAGATTAGCCTTCCACTACCACAATGAATTCTCTTCTGGTTTTCTTTCCTTTCTTAAGTTCATTTCTCGGGGCTCCTTGTTTCCGTTCTGGTTGTAGTGTAGTTCTAGACAGTTGCCTTTCCTCCTAATAGCTTGGTTTGAATTGATTCTGACTGGGTTTTCATAATATTACATTCCTATGAATGATATATACTATACAGTAAATGTTCTAATAAACGCCAGTCTCTTATAAATTAAAGGTCAAAAATTCTATACTTGGTATTTAGTAAATGCCAGGTTCCTAATCGACACACAGACAGACAAAACCCTTCAAATGGGTATCAAAGCTTAGCAATTCCAGAAGCAATGGCGAATTTACTATCCTTTTCAAACAATATAATATATAAATCACTTAACCATGTTACTTTAAATTGGAAATCTTAGTATTTCAAAATTAAAAAATCTTTAAAGAACTTTCACCAACTTTCTTTTAAGAAAAAATTACGCAAAGCACCTTCTCAGAAATATCAATTTGGAATGGTTCATTATTAAAGCATTTACGGTCATTATAACAACTTCAGCTTAGGGCAAGCTAAAATATGTGTCCTTCCTAAGGAAACTCGTTAAGTTAAGGTTGTCTCAAAGCAAATTGGTGTTTGCTAAACAGGTTCATGAACAGGCTTGAGTTATTTTTCTTTCACATAAAACTGGAGATATTTTCTGACTTAATCGAATAGCGTATTGTAAAGCAATGGGTTCCAGTTAGGAAATGGCTGGGGTCCCAGCTCAGCTCATTTGTTCAATGCCAACGGAGGAATTTTCCTCCGGTCGAACAAAAATAGCAAGGAAAGTTCATAAAGCCAGATAAATATGATATAACACTATTCTTATGCTTCCTTCATACAGAAACATAATAAAGATACGAATAGTGACGTAACATGATGAAAACAGTTTGGTATATAGTAATGAGAAATTATCCAGTTGGATGAATCTAATGGAATAATCGGAACCATAAACGAAAATCACTAGAGTTACGTTATGGGTGCTTTGTACTTGTAGACGTCAGAAGTAAATGACTTCTGTCTTCCCTGATTCAATAGTTAATGCAACCAATTTACATAAAATTTACTAGGAAGCACGAAAATATGTCGTTTCATTGCTAAATGTTGTTCTCAATGGAAAGATTAATTAAAATCCGTAATATGCTTCTAATTCCTACTTCCTACCTGGTA
>JAQFYC010004260.1:0-17769 GCA_034694165.1 Tomocerus mixtus | reverse complement strand
GCCTGTTTGGACCTTCGCCAAAAAAATTCTTCGCCTGTTTGGACCTTCGCCTTCGCCTGATTGGTCGCACCCGAAATTAATGTAAACTTTGAGTCCTAATTCAGCCGGCAATTATGAATCGATTGCTTTCACAATTTCTACGAAAATAGTTTATCATTATCTAGGAAATATGAGAGTCAAAATTAATTGTTTTGAATTCTTAGTGAGTTGCCGACAGCTTTAAATTTAAAAAAAAATTAAGGCTCTCTCGACTTGGACTGGTTGGTCTCATCTTAGCCAGCGCGATAATTTATATTTCTTCTAACATGCCCAATTTCAGGTATAAATATTGACCTTTCTAAAAAAACTGGTATTTTTCCGAAGTATATCTTTCCACATGCATCACGTTGAATCCTTTTTTGACGAAAAATCTTGCCTTTTACAGCAAAATTTACATATAACATTAGGAGGCCGCTGCAGTACGCACCACTCGGACCACTCCCCCAACAATTACAAAACTCGAACTAATATATTAGGACTATGTAGAAGCATATTTAATGAAAGCTCAATGACATCCAAAATGCTTTAAACTGCTAAATAATTTACAAATTATTCCGCTGGACACTTAGATGTACAGATGAACATAACGGTTATTTTGTCCACCCCAAATAATTTTACGTTGAAGGTACTAGGAGACGAAGAGTTATCTTTCACAAATGTCATTGAAAATGTCAACCACCCAAATTATTTCGTCTGTGTCAGTGTCAATATGTTAAGCCCCGATCAGAATCAGTTTTCAACATAGGCAAACAAGAATTAAATCTAATGAGAAGACTCGACTCTTGTGGATCAGGGCGGATGAATATCTCACCGTACACCTTCGTATTCGCCCAAACCATGCTAACAATAATAGGTATCTATTTCTAAACGGTTCAGATGACGCAAAATGTTCATTAAAAATTGAGGTAATTCTGTTCATTACGGCTATTTATGGCTATAATTTTGAATTTTCATTAAAACATACAAGAATTGTTAACTATGCATTGTTGATTTTACCCTTAAATTAAATTATTTACTGGATACCTACATTGTCATTGTGACAGTATATAATTTATTGAAGTTATTTAAGACAGAAATTGAAAGTTTGTTTGCATAGTTTACATTTACTGTTTAATTTGTTGTAGGGCACAGCAGACTAATTTTCCACTAGGTATTTATTAGTATAATATTTGCTTACCCGAATTATAATTTGGGGACATGTTTGCCACAATTAAATGGGAGTAATGATAGTATACTTTTATAAAAATAAGAGACCTACCTAAACATGTGGTGTAAATCGAAAACCTGTGGTTAGCTAAATATTTGTATTCATTTGATCACAATTATATTTAATTGAGGAGTATGAATTATAATTCATTCATCATCTATGTAAAGTTGTCCAATTGTCTATCATATAGCAACGGGGGTCCAACTTTCTGTTGATCTACAAGATATTGTCATTAAATCTTGTAAAATTGATACCCTTATGTCTGCAGGTACTTATCTGTATACGATTTGAATTCATTTTTGTTCTCTCTTCGCCTGGTGTCTTCTGCTTTCGAGGGCTTTGACATATTTACATCTATCACTATAATAATTTCATTTTTACGTTTTTATTCCTAAAAATAATAAATTATAACGATCCTCAATAGTGAAATAAATTTAAATACTAACTGTCGCTGTTAATTATTAAACTAATAGTTAAACTGTCGCTGTTAATGCTACATTTACCTTATTATCCAATTTGAGTACCAGGAGGGGCCCATTTATTATAACTTGTTATAAGTCCATGTGAATTACAATATAATTACATGTGAAAATTCTGTAACTCACATTAGCTATTTACCTTCTACTGTCAACGCTGCACATCTTTGAAAGTGACAATTGTAGCTTGAAATGAAAAGAAGCTAAATCTAAATCAAGTGATAAAAATGCTTACAGAAATTTCAAAAAGTATATTTGGAGGTCAAATCAAACTGACACATTTTTGGAGAGCAACCTCATATTCTTGGGATTTCAAACTCCAAAAAATAACCATTGCCCCTAAAAACCAGCAAAAAGTCTTTTTTATTTTCTCTTTCTTCCACTTACTGAGGATAATCTTTATGATTGTGACGTTCATATATTCGTTCACACAAGAACCGAAAAATATTCCTGATATGCTCCTTCATTTCCCTTGGATAGTTGCATACTCTTATGTTGGGACATTGAATCTAATGTCAATCTATAAGCAAAGTGAAGTGAAGCAATTTATTAATTCACTACTAAAATTTGAGAAGGAATGGGAACAATTTGAAGGTGAGAGAGAGCTATGTCGCTGTGTATTATAAAAATACAGATAAATACAGATTTTTTGTTATTGTTTGATTTTATGTTTTTCGGAAATGATTTGAAAAGGTAAAAAAGTGTAACCTAGTGCAATTATTTTTGATTAATCTTTTTAGTTAACTCAGAAAAAACGGATATGATATCCAAACTGAAGTCAGACCGGGTATTGCTGTTTCTGCTTTTGACCCAGTCAGGTTCATACATAATGCCCGTTCTAGGAGTTCTAGTATTTTTGGCTTCGCCTTGCAGTCTTCGCTACCTGCCTGGAACATTCCTCAGCATTGATTCTCCTTGCGAAGAAAAATCATTTTCGTCCAACATATTTTTCATTTTTCTGATGAATATCTGCTAATGTGCATGAACTTTTGCAATGTATATTTATACGCGTATTTAGCATACATGCCCACTAGATGTTTCGATTTTTGGTGCTCTGATATTAAGTAAGTTTTTCAAATTTTTTACCTCTATCACTAAGAAAACTCTAAATAATATCCAAATACGACGGAATTTGCTTCGTTCACTTTATACGTTGATATAGTTTGCAGCGAATGGAAAAATAGGCTTTCACATTCGTTGTAAAGACAGGGTTTCCAAAATTCACATACCTTGTATCGTTTCCTTCAACAAATAGTATAATGTACTACAAATAGTTTAGTACTTACGCCGTAATATAATTATTTCCTATAATATTTTAAGTACATATTCAATTTACTGCTACACTATTTGCTATATACGTATAGATAGTAATTTATAATATTTCCAGCCATCCTGACTTTAAATATAGTTGTACCTCTTTAAAATACTATAATTAAATATCTCAGTCTTATAAATGTAGATATATATTATTATGTAGGTATAAAATGAGCAATTTCTATTTTCAGACATATGATTGAGCAGACAATGTGCATAGGAGTGACCGAAAGAAACGAGAGAGCAATTGAAAATGTATTAAATATTTACCGACGCATTACAGTCCTTACAGCTCAATATAATGATTGCTTTGGGAGTATTTTTTGGCCTTGTACAATTTCAGAGATTTTCATTGTGACCTGCTTCGCCACTTTTGTCTCAATTAAGATGTACGATGTCTATGGAATACTTCAGTATTTATTTTTCCCTATGATTGATTTCATTACCCTGACTTCGGTATACTTCCTCGTTGGTTCTGCTTCTTCGGCGACATCAACTTCTCTTAATCTTCTCAGAACTTTGAAATCCAGCATTGAAATTTGCAACTCGGAACACATTATACACAATATAAACGTTCGATTATACTTGAAAACTGTAGATAGTTTTAGTTGCCTGAAATTTTATGTTGGCAGCTATTTTGCTTTCAACAGAGTTGCAGTGCTCACCTTATTTATGCTCATTTTAGAGCAAACGGTCTCACTTATCTTTATGTTTTAATCATAGCTACTATTTCTGGGTTATAAGTTATAAATCTACACAAACTTAAAATTATACTTATTACAACGAAAAGAGCACAATATTCAATGTACGTACAGCAATGCATATTCAATGTCTACAACATACATTTACTTTCTTTTAATTTCTATAATATGTTTATGAAAATCAACATCAATTGAGTTGGTTAAGTACTTCTGCTTCATAATCTAAAATGAGTTGCTTATTATTTTGCCAAAGTTTAAACATGAACATTAAAATACATAACATCATTATTATGTAAGTATCAATTTCATAAGTATACCTATATTCTAAGTGCAGTGCCAGTGACATGAATAATTGTAAACTTTCATTGACTCTTCTTGCACATTAAAGGTAATTTGATATGAGCTGTGTACGTAAGTAAGTACTGATAAAATAATAAATGGGATTTGGCAACTTTGGTTATTGGGTGATTCATTTGGTGAGATCCGTGTCTTCTTGTCTGTCCTGCTTGGTGATGTCTGTTTATACGCTTGTATTTGTAGTTAAATGTTTTGATGAATCAGCTAAAGTCCACTGCACTGTAATAATATTAAATTGTTTTTCCCCTTACAGCATACGTATGTAGCACTGCCTATTGCGCACTTTTGCTACAATCGAGATGTATGGTCACTTAAAATATAATATAGAGATATATAGGGACAATTCATAGATAATATTGCTTTGTAATCGGCAATAAAATGTTTTCTAATTCGGGAATGACTACATAGTAGGTACTTCGCATTCGTTCATGGGCTAACAATGGAGATAGAGGTTTGTGTCGATTGTGTAACAGTACATTTGTAACATTCTGCTTAACATTGAGTTAAAGAAATTGGATTTTAATTGCTACAGGGAAAATATTGTAGATAATCAAAAAATACCAAAAGTACTAATTACTTAATTCAGCAGCAGTTGATAAATAAATGTTAACAGAGTTACAAGAGAGTTACGTATGAACTCAAAGAAAAATTTTCCATTAAAAAACAATGCTTCAAACCAAAATATATATTTAGAATGTAAGTTACATATTACAGTACAGTCAAACCTGTCTATATTGTAAACCATATACCTGAGCATGATTTTCGTCCCTTGTATGCAGGTTTCCAATAATTAGGGACCTTTACATGGAAATATAGTTAAAATGTCCACTAAAGGTGTCTGCTTAATGTAAGGGTGTACAGTAAGCTAGGTTTGACTGTTTTAGCACTGTTCGTAACGATTATGTATTATATATGTCTGATTTTATCTATATGAGAAATAGACACTTAAATACAAAATACCGTAAATATTCAATTTTTACGAACTTGCATTTTTAATAAAGGGCTGCCATTCCTTTTAATAAATGTCTATCGAAAAACATAGAATCGCCCCTTAAAATTTTTCGCATTTTAACGAGTTGTCCGTATTAAATTAAAGTCAAATCAGCTATGAAGACAATGACGACAGAAAAGCGTAGATACAACATATGTTGTCACTTGTCAATGTTTTTCAAAAATGCTTATTAATCCCATATTAGTGACAATTGATTTGTTCATAAGTATTATACTTTAGTTATTAATTTATTAACTTTAATTTAATTTCGACATCGTTTATAACACAAACCAAGTCTTAATATTGTATTAAACTTTGATAAATAAAGTTAATACGATCGGTGTGATTTCAGTTCGTTCTTTTATCCCTTTGTTGTTTATTGTAGTATTTACGTTATCATTATGATTATGGTGCTACGGCTGCGTAGGTGTCTTAGGCATGTCGTTAGCGATGCCATTATGCGATTGCAATATTTGCAATCCTAATCGGTTTCTGGTTGTCTTAAAGCTTGCGAACCCCTAAAGGAAAAGTGTCAACAATGCAAGCATGTTTTTTTAATTATAGGCTTCAGTTCATTTTCTTATCAAACTATACGACACAAAAGACAAAAGTACATACGGCAGAGAGTAAACTTACACTAACATCGCAATTTTCCATCGGTTTCACTTCCATCCTTCGTTGTGAGTAAAGTTAAAGTCCATCTTTTCTGATTTTCTTTTACAAATCAACCCCGTCCAAATTACGCTTAGTCTGATATCCACCGATTCTGAAAATTAACTTTGTTTAAACAATTAAGTAAAATGTGTCTTATTTAAATTAAATCTGTAATATTTAGTTAAGCAATACTAATTTGTCAATATATTTTTTATTACCATTTTGTCTGCACCGTCCGTATATAAATTGAAATAATTCATGTTGTATTGCAATTCAGTGACATTGAAATAAGTAAATAATACTTTCTGAACTGTAGTTACCTAAGCTAATCATATTTTATCAATCCATTGGGATCAGCTGAACTTTCTGCATCTCAATGGGATCATTGATGTACTAATTAATAATATTAATATGAAAAATATATCTTTACATTTCTAGCAAGATGGATTCCCAGGTGAATAAGGCTTTGCACGATATGTCATTGAATATTATCCCAAGCGAAGATTATTTACTAAAGGGGGTTCATATAATAAAGAAGGTACTAATATATATTATATGCTAAAATAATAACCAAAGTAAGAATGAATTATAAAGATACATCAATGAGATTTCTTGCATTTTTAAGATAATGAACATTTTACAACGCAACGGTCTCTACAACATTGGACATTATACTCATCCTGAAAATAATGGAAGTAAAACTACAATTTCTGAAGATGATTTCGTCTGTGTTGTCTTCCTAAATGAGGATGAGCCACCTTATGATTATCTTCTGACTCAATGGAAAAGAATCATCGATAAATATTCAAAAGCATACGACATTGTCACTCTACAGATAAAGATTCTGCAAAATTCGCTAAATATAGTTGCGGACGAATTCAAGCTTGACTTGTTTCCTGCTCCAAATTTTGTCTCCTGTGGAATTGTTCGCTGTGACCACTGTATTCCAAAACAACATAAGAAAATACTGGAAAGAATCAAAGAATATCCTCTGCCTTTCCGTACTTTGTACACATCCGGCCTTGTGGAAGTTAAAGAATTGTTCTTCAGGACGCAAAAGGTGTTTTTACAAGACATGATTCGTATTGCAAAACTTTGGTACAAAAAGGTTTTCGAAAATGAGTCATTTATTTACGAAGGGAAAACTCTCGTTGAAGTAATTATGATTCATGCTGCTGAGCAGGAAAAATACAATTCCCATTTGAATTGCTTTAAAATATTCCTGAATATGATGCATAATTTTGAAAGCCTTGATGTCATCATTTGGAAAATGCACCTACGCGACAATACCCATGGCATCCCTTGGTATGTCAGGGATCAACGCCCTTTGGTGTTGGAACCAGGAAACCCTTACAACAATCTGGCAAATTATTGGGACGAGACCAACAGAACAAGGTTAAAGGACGCTGCAATAAAAACAATACAGAAAATTAACAAAATATTAAATTCCAGGTTTTGCAATTCCGTCGAGGTATTATTTCGCAAATTTTAATTTTTCCCCTGTTGTAAATATAAATCCTTCATGCTAGTGTTAATAATGTTAATAATAATTTTACTCCAACCTTTTATAATATCCGTTTCCATTTCCTATTAATAATGATATTTGCTATAGAGATTTGTCATATTCTCGTATTTGGCCAATATACACATTAAACAAAAAATCTCCAACCATAGAAAGAATAAATAATTAATGGATCATCAATTAAAATATTTTTTTAACTAACATTTATATTATTTCGCAAATCCTTTTTAGGTATAGTATAAGTTGGCAATAATCCTCTTCCAATGCGTCTACATACTAACCTGATTTTGATGTGGCTATCTTTGTATTAAATAGATATTGGGCATTCACCTCGCATATTTAAATCGATCAAATATTGAATGATATGTAGGACAAAAAATTAACTCACGCCAAATAAGTTGGAATAGTCAGTTTCAATGGCATAATACATCAGAGCAATATTAAACATTACAAATTTTTCTTAAGGGTTATGTTAATACGCTTAGCAATCTATTTTTAAAACATTTTGCCCCGATTTGTGGAAGGACAACGAAAGCTAATCCCCACTCAACACAATCCCGAGTCGTCGTAAGTCGTAACTTATATATATAGAGAATATCAAGATAATTTCTCTAGTGTATTTCCCATTTCTATCTCGTTTCTATTGATAACATAGTGTACCAATCTGTAAGCTATTTTATATTAGTCTTTCCCCTGCCTTCCGTTCACAATGACATGAAATTTATACCTTTGAAAAATCATGAAAATAGTTTCGCCTAATATATGCATGTAGACGCTAGTTTCTAGACGCCTTAGCGGATTCCTGGCTTGTAAGGCTCTATGGATTCCTGGATTCACTATCTAGAAAGCTAAGTAGAGTAATTTTTGATCATTTGCCTGATATAAGTTTGACAGCCAGACAGGCCATACAAATGAGTGAAAATGGTGTAAAATTATTTTAGGATGCTATATTATGGGCTCTTAAACTTTCAGTGTCAACTTTTCGAAAATTCATCTACTGCGTGTTACAAGTAGCAAATCTCTAAGGTATATATTTTATGCTGAAACTGAGTTTCCATCTAGGCTGTTAATCTGTTAAGCTACATATTTCATAGTTACTTATCTAAATCTCTTCAGTCCAACTATTACTGGGTGACGCGACAATTCGCCGCGGCGACTATTCGCCGCCATACAATATTTTAATGTTACTTCCATTTCAAGCAAGTTAATTCTCATTGAAACGTTTTTAAAATGTTCTAACTATGTTTATCAAATAAATTAGTACGTAAACGTTCCATGGTGTGTGTGTATTAGGTACATGTACTCTGAAATTTGCTTGCATAAGCTCCTTTATAATTTAAGTTACAGTTAGAACATTTTAAAAACGTTTTAATGAGAATTAACTTGCTTAAAATGGAAGTAACATTAAAATATTGTCTGGTGGCGAATTGTCGTGGAATCTTTACTGGAAGGAAGAAAAGAATAGGTAGAGTACTACGTTTATATAAGTAAAATCGGGTTTATTAAGCGAATAGTTAATCAAAGTAATCTTCAATATCAATATCAGGATTTAGTAAATCTTCTCCATAAGACCTTAAGTCAATTTGGTTTAGAATAAGATTTTCAAATGTTTCTTCCAGGCCAGTTTCCCCAATAAGAATAGCTCCTTGCATTCTCCAATCCACCAGAACAGCTTTAATATACTCTTGACCCTTTGTATAGCGAATGAGAAGATGTTGCCCTTCCTTATCCAAACCTTGTCCATTGTACAGTCCTAGAAGGACGACTTTGAACCCGAAAAATCGTGTTACATGAGAAAATAATTCGAAACTAAAATCCAAGTCGACTTCATCTTTAGCATAATCAGGGTCATTCTTAACTCCGTCTTCATTTTGCACACAGGTGACCATACACTTTCCTGCAAAGAGTCCCATTTGTCTAGCTTGTGTCCACAATCGCATTTGAAACCAATGTTTAGACCAAGGCCACTTGGGATAGCACACATCACCTGCAGCAAATACGTTTGGTAGCGTAGTTTTTAAATTGTCATCAACATAAATTCCTTTTTCGATATCACAGTCACCTTGAAACCATACACAATTTGGAATTACCCCTGTGGCGGAAATAACTAAATCGCACCCGTAAATTTTTCCATTGCTTAACTCTGCAAAGAGTGGCCAGGTCTCTTTTATTGCCAAATTTTCTTCTTTTCGACGACTAATTTCGTATTCGTACTCTTCCTGGGACAGAAGACGTTTGCACTCCGTCTCATATTCTATTGTCACTTTTTTGTTTGAAATATCACCGTGAAGATTGAGACCAGCGTGCCAGTCGGGTCCAAGGGCACTCCCCATGCTGGAAGATGGTCCAGTTTCTCTTTCTTTGTTGACATCAATGGAAGATATTGTATATCGCATACGCTTACGAGGTTCTGGTGCATCACATAGTTGTACGTTAGTTTTAGTTTCCTCGCTTTTAATTATATTTTCTTTAGTCGTGGGACTAGAATCACTATTTGCTTGGACATCTTCCTGGGATTCAATTGGGACTTTACACTGGATAAAAAATTCAGCAGCAGCCGCATCCACGTAATGAGCTGAAATGGATTTATCTTTAATAGCCCAAATTACGCTAACTCCCTTAACTTCGTGCACGAATTCCGTGGCAATCCCACCATTGCCCAATAATATAACTTGTTTCGCAGATGAAATTCTTCCCGCAAGATCTTCTATCGATTCTGTATCTCGAATTCCTATCACCTTTTCGTTTCCTGGAAATACGATCTTCGGAGACGCCCCGGTACAAATACAGATTTTCCTATAGGTAAATTCTTGACCACTTTTTGTTACAACTTTATTTTCTTTATGATCTATTACGGCGACACAATCCTGTAGAACTCTTACACTTTGATGAACATCTTTGAAAGATTTCAGAGTTTTCTCCACTACAATAAAGTCATTGAGTGTTTTACTCAGTCTTATCACATTTGAGGCTTGTTTTACAACTGAAGACGAACTGATAAGGAGGATTTTTGCATCAGGCTCAAATTCCAGAATTTGTTCCACACAGGAGACTCCGGCAATCCCGCCTCCTATAACGGCATAAGTAAATTCTGTTGGTTCAGAAGTGTGATCCATTTTCATTGAGGATTGTGCCACAGAAACCTGTATAAAGGACAACGTTTAATTCTTTGAGGGTTTTAATTTATTAGTTAGGTTGAAGTAAAAAAATTAATCATCTTTAGACTTACATCTGTCCCACAAAACACATATTTTATTGTAAAAATAAAAGCATTATGTATAATGTATAATATATGTATATTATAATTGTTCACCTTAATTGGTCCGTTTTTAATCAGAAGGGTAATTAAGCTACATGAGTGGTTAATAAAAATGCTTAGGTGTTTCTCTTAAAACGGCGAGGGGAGGGGATATATTATACATCCTTCTAACTTCTACTCGTCTATGGCTCTCCTGTAAAATAAGCAACATTTGAAAATGGGCAAGAGGTCAAGAAAATTATTTTGCGTTTAGGTACTAGGTACGTGAATCAAGCATTAAGTTAACTTATTTGTCATAATACACGTACTGTAGTATAAAATATATTCATAATTCAAAGCATACTTTAGCCTTAATCATCGTCTGTCTATATATAGTACCAGTTTCTTAGCTCTAAAGTGTGGAAGCGGAAACAAAACCAGTGTGAGAAAAGCACTAAAGCACCAAAGATGAAAGACCAAATTGATTGATAAAACAATTGTATGCAACTGAAAAATAATTAATATGTTTATTAAGATTGAAAATCACTTACACGTACTTGCAAATTGCTAACTTCATGGTGCACTTCTCTCCTGCTTACAAACCTCCACGTTATTAATTGAATTAATTAATGACTTAAACTGACAATTTATACAAAATTGCAACATGCCATCCAAATTGTTTAAAATCAAAATTAAACACTGAAATAATCTTTCGTCCGGATTACGGGATGCATCCGGCTAAACATCCTTCAGTGTTTGTAACTCCCACACGGTGGACATAAATATCCTTGCATTACATATAGCAACTCGGTGCACTAACTCAGGAACTTCCACTTCTACGCAACACAATGTAGACTAAAAGACTACAACAAATAAAATGAAATTTTGAATTGTTTTGTATATCTTGGGTTTTAACAGAACTATCCGGGATGCAATGCCAGTGCTTGCTAATGTACACATAATTACAATAAGATCTTACTTCAAACAGTAGCAATTTTGAAACGTTGTCTAATAAAGGACAGGTTTCACAGTCGTTTATTACGATAGGTCTCTCAAAACTGTAAAAAATTATTTTGGGATGGTCTACGAGTTCTAGACACAAACGGAATATCGAAAGCATTGGTATGGAGGTTTCTAGCCAAAATTAGATTGAGCATTTTTTAGAGATAACTTAAATAAACATTCAGCCACATTCAGAAGGTTTGATTCTTCAAAATGCGCAATTTCCCTGTACATGCGTAGGATTTCTTCACATTGTGACCCCATAGAATTTCAAACCTTATAAAGTGAAAAGTAAAAGTTAATGTATGCTAAAAATAAAACAAAAATTAACAGAGTGATGATTTACAAAGCAGAATAATGAAACGACATAAACATAAAATAAATATAGGGATAGAAGTTTACAAGAAATTGGTTTTGTTAATTGTTACAGTGAAGTTTACTTTATTCTACGAAACAAACAAATATACTTTTTCCTTTAAGACTTTAACTTTCATTTTCTTGATTTCGAACTCTTCGTTGTCAATGGAACAGAACTCTGGAGAGGATATTGTGCTAACCTCTGCTTCACTACATTCAATTGCATTCCGTAATTTTCTAGGATGGCCCTTGAGTCTTCGCATGCCCTCGGATATTATCCCAGTCCAGTCAAATTTTTCTCCTATTTCCATGACCAAACGCCCATTGCCAGTCGACATAATATTGAATTCCGGTGTCTCGACACAGATTGATGTCCAAATACCACATTCAGGATTCTCGATGGTCGTATCTTCTGCTTCTAGTTCTTGAGCTGTATTTTGAAACACATAAATATGTATAATGGACAATGGATGGTAATAGGTATTTAATAACAAAGTTCAAATGCACTTATATACTCAATTTATTAACTTTATTCACGTATACCTACCTAGAACAGGTCTGAAAAGTGAGAGAACTCGAGTTAATGTTGAGGGGCCACTTTTCTTTGCTTCGGGCTCTTCTACTTTACATTTCAAACATCCTTTACATGCGGGTACGTAGCGTATTTCTGCTTTAAAGTTTTCAACTTTTGGAACTCTGAAGTGTGACCAGAATGTTGTAAAGTTTTCGCCAAAAAATTTCGGCATTTTCTCCTTAAGCTGTTGTGCTTCACGGAACTGACCAATTTTTATTCCTGACATTGAATATACTGGCTTTATCAATTTGGACGTTTCTGAATCTGGCTCATCTTTCGGTTGGGCCTTGATGTCCATTTCATTATCACTAATTGCCTGTTAAAAAGAATACATAAAGGCTACATTACTAAAATTGCTGCAATCTTGATATTTTTTAACTTAACTGTGCAGTGCTCAGTGCAAAATGACTGCAAATACAAAAATAATTATGATATGCCTACATCCACAATTTTTGGGCTGTCTTCAGTGTCTTCGACAACTTTAATTTCCATTACATCCTTAGGCTGCATATTATGTTTAACAATAGCCATTGCAGCTTCCGCGATCATCTTAGCTTCAGAGCTGTCTTTGGAAAATAGCATTTTGGCAAAGTCGTTATGATCTCCTAGAGGTATAATGGCAACAGGGTATTTTTTCAATGCCTCCTCTGCATCGTCTCTCCGAAAGAGACCTGTTATTATCTTTATAGGAAAATGAAAATATACATATATTAAAACTGCCAATTAATCGATTAAGTAATTTGATTGGTTTGGTGACTGGGAAGATATCCTTAATAAATTATGAACTTATATTCAATCCAAAATCCAAACCTACCTCAAAAAGTGTTCCATCTCCTCCAGCTACGGCGACTACGTTTGTCTTTTCTATCAAAGAGGCTAAATCCCTTGCTTCGCTGATTCTTTCCGTTTTAACAACATTTACCAAGAATCCAGAAAGATGGATCAGAGGTTCTGCGTACTTTTCAAACTTGGCTGCTGCCTTTCTATAAAATAAACCAACATTAAAACATTGAAAATTATTAGATGCTAGAATAGCATAACACTAAAGTAAAATGTCAATACATTAATTAATACAATTTGGTAGGATACATTAGCCATGTATTTGGAATTGTCACCTGTTTCCAGCAGTTGGATTAAGAAACAAAGTTATATGCTTGTTTCTGGCACCCATCGGCAAAGGCTTATGTCCGTGCGTAGCTGCTTCCTCGCAATATTCTTTCATCATATGAAACGTTCTAAACAGAAGTATGAAAATATATAAAATAAATTGTGATCAATAATAAGCCATTTAGAGTGTAACGCTTTATAATGAATTCAAAATTAAGCAATAGTACTAATAAAAGTAATTTACTTACTTGTGACGATTGTGAGCATAATCTACCCCATATGCACCCAGGAGGATAGCAAATGTAGTCTTTTTCCAATTATTTCGCAGAGTTTTTACAAAATTTACTATCTTAGACATTATCAATGGAATTCTTTTATTTAAATTGGAACTAAAACAACCAGTCTGTCTGGTGTGACTGGTGGTATCTGACTAGTTAGGGACTGATATCGTAACTTGCAGTAACAATATATCTGACCGGCAGCTGACTATTTTTTATTCAGCTGGTAGCGAGATTCAGGATTTCCGTTCCGATTCGGAAATAGGAATGACACTGTAAAATAATAAAAACATGTGCCTTTCTTTCCTTTTTTCTTTTAGCAATTATTTTGATGAACCTTTAAAAGATGAAATTTCCAAAAAATTTGTTGTGAATTTGACCATTCTCACTGGCAACTTGGGTTGTGTTTGTTTAATTTTGTTTGTTCGATTTGCTTTTCTGTAGCTTTTGCTTGGCGCGTGTTTTGCTCTGAGTTTAGCAACGGGGAGACCTGATGAACTAGCCGAATAGCAGATTTAGGGTAGAATGTTCACTAATTTTTATTTTTGCGTAGCATGTTATTGACTAATAGTCGATTACACAATTGTATGTCGTTTCAACATATTGATGGACAAGTTTAGCTAGCTAAAGGTACCATTAACATTTGCTAACTGTTGCCTGTGGGTGGACACAGAAATTACAGAATACTGGCAATTGGCTGAATTACATAGAATTGTACTACTATATTAGTTTATACTTAGTTTGCCATTGGAGTATTGCTAATCACTAATCAGAATATTTTAGATTGTTGCAGCAAATCACTACAAAATAATAAAACAAAAGCAATCGAAAGTACAACTATTAGTATATATAATTGTATCAATATCTCGAATTTGTAATTGTTGCCAATAATTAGCACATTAATATGTACAAAGGAAAACATGTAAATATGTAAAGCATCGTCTATGGTATTCCTTTATTTTCAATTGATTTTCCTTGTTGACACAAGCATTTAGAACAAATATTTAATTGTACAAAATGCATCCGTTAAATGTTTAATAGCTTATAGAGTTAGACTTAGGCGTAGTAGTAGAGATTGGCTTTCTTCTTGGCCTGGACCTCCATGATGGCATCCGTAAAATCTTCGTGCGTCACCATCGCTGCGTTTCTCCGTAAAGCTGTAAAAACGTTTAATTTTATAAGGCAGCCATAAAATTGACAAATAGTAATTGTTTTTCATTTCAAATGACAAGTCATACCAATCATTCCGGCTTCAACACAGACAGCCTTGCACTGGGCCCCGTTAAAGTCATCTGTGGATCGGGACAATTCCTCGAAGTTCACATCAGGAGAGACGGTCATTTTACGGGAGTGTATCTGCATGATTCGGGCACGAGCTTCTTCGTTCGGATGAGGGAACTCGATCTTTCGATCCAGTCGTCCAGAACGGAGTAATGCGGGGTCAAGGATGTCAACTCGGTTCGTAGCTGCAATCACTTTGATATCTGCATTGCTGGAGAATCCGTCCAACTGGTTCAACAACTCCAACATTGTTCTTTGTACTTCACGATCCCCAGCCCTTTCACTGTCAAAACGCTTCGTACCTTTATTAAAACAATCCTTCATTATTATTCCATAATACCTTTTTTCAGTTTTTTCTTTAACTTATTGTACAAGTATTAGGTGTGCACAGTTTACAACTACTAAAACTAAAAACTAGAAACGCTCCCAAATTGGTAATGTTAAAAAATATTACATATTTATCAATAATTTAAAAAAATTCCCACTCTCGAATTTTACATATTATTACAATAATCTAACAAAATTCACATTTGTAAAAAAAGTTAAATAGCTACTAGCACAGGATTGCTAACATACGTGAATAATCATAATTTTTATAAATGCTTACCGATAGCATCTAACTCGTCGATGAATATGATAGCTGGTGCCTTTTCCTTGGCCAGGGCGAAAGCATCTCTAACTAACTTAGCTCCGTCTCCGATAAACATTTGGACTAACTGAGGGCCAGCTAGTTTGAGGAATGCTGATTTGGTTTGTGCAGCACATGCACGAGCTAGAAGAGTTTTTCCGGTTCCTGGGGGGCCGTAAAGGAGGACGCCCTTTGGGGGATGGATGCCTAGGTTCTCGAATTTCTCCTTGTGGGTCATCGGGAGGACGACAGCTTCAATCAATTCTTGGATCTGTTTGTCCAAACCTCCAATGTCAGAGTACTGCTCAGCAGGACGGTCGTCTACTTCCATCGCTTTCACCCGGGCATCGTACTCTGCCGGAAGGTTCTCAAGGATCAGGTAAGAGTCTTTGTTTACGCCCACCAATTCACCTGGCTTCAACTGCTCAACGTCCACCAAACCAATCACAGGCAGAAAGTATGTCTAAAACACATTTTTATGTAATTAGTAAATACACTTTGATTCCTTTCCAACTCTGTAGCAGCAGAAAATAACATTTGACACTGAACTTGTTTGGGGCTTTGGTGGAAATGTAATACACTTAACATAAATATTTCCTATTCTGTGAAATGGAATACAAAAAAAATTCAAACAGTTCTTACTATTTTAAATGACATATAGACAACAGTCATAAGTTAAAAATAAATATAAATGTGTGCTTTCCAATACTTTAAAAATATTATTCAGTTGGTTTGTCAAATTTTTTCGATGACACAGCCAATAGTGTCAAGAAAAGCACAAAACATCAGGTACTGGATCCCGAAACGTTCAAAGAACCACCGGCACCAAAATTATCGTCATTAAATACATTACACTAGACATTGAATACTAGCCACTAGCTGTTTTTTGCTTGGTGTCCCAACTTTTGTCAGCAGTCAGCAGTAGAATTTTAGTTTTTGTCTCAATTAATAATAGAGACTCTTTTAAATGTAAAATCTAACTTGAATCAACGTTTCCGTGGTTGTTTTTCAGGTTTTGGGATCAAGTACCTGGCCTACGCACGCTGGTTGTAAAACAAATGGTTGTACGTTTAAAAGCAGACTTCATAAATATTGCTATTTCCTATTTTCCTATTGGAACAGTGAAAATAGAAAAATCTTACACTTACAGTAGAGCACGCCAAATTATTCTAATTTTCTTGTTGGTATTATTATTATTGCTGTTGTCAAATACTAATAATACAAATGACAAGCTGATGTACTAATTTCGAATAGTTTGCTTACTTGTCTTGTAGAAGTTTTGATTACAGCACATTTTCCCTTTCTCTGAGAATCCAAGTCTACATTGGCCCCGTCTTCCTCCTCCTGGGGGTCAACATCGAGTATTTCGATGACATTTGACACAAGGTACGGCAGAGTTTTGTTGACTTTAATCTTCTCCGTGTTTTCCTTGATTTTGTCCTTCTGCGTCGCCAACTCGTGCTGAATTCTTGTCACCTCACTTCTCATAATCCGAATCTCGTTGTCCAACAGCCTGGCCCGGGAGGACAAGTCGTCCGTTGACCAGCGCAAAATCTCCTCCTCCATCTAAATGCAAAAATGCAAAATATACTAAATAACAAATGTCAAACATATTTTTGTACTAATTAGTTGCTACACTAGTGATTGAATGACAGTAATATTGTTGCAAACTCACATCGTCAATGTCCATCGCTCCTCCGGCCATTGAGTGGCACTTTAAGACTTGAAATGTCAATTATTTTACAACTTTACTTTATTGCAACAACCAAAATTACTTCCGGCCCTTTGACTTTTCGTTGCAAACAGTGAAAATGATACAGCAGAATATTTTGTATTTCGTGCGAAGCGGACCACTCTTTAACACACAGCTTGCACTTTTGCTTGCAATTGTGAGTTTTGGTGTACGAATGAGTGGGACCAGTGGGACGTCATCTTCATCCTTGCACGGCTGACTCATACTCATAAACAGAGATTGCCACGATTCGCGGGTTTTTAACAAAAAATTTCGTCGTTTTTCGCGAATAAAAAATCGCGATTCGCAAA
>JAQFYC010004259.1:0-17775 GCA_034694165.1 Tomocerus mixtus | reverse complement strand
ATTGTGATGTGAAAGAAGAGAAAAGTGTAGGCGTGTCGCCAATAATCATTTAACCTTTTGCTACTCTACAACTTTTGTGTCTATCAATACATTTTATATTGAATTGGGACAGGACAGAATAAGTATACAATGCTATCAATATCAATACAGTCCATATCCCTTTTATTGTGAAAACATCAAGTATTCTGGCAATAGAAATACCTACAGCCTCAAAGTAAAACA
Source organism: Tomocerus mixtus (assembly GCA_034694165.1). Classification (NCBI taxonomy): domain Eukaryota; kingdom Metazoa; phylum Arthropoda; class Collembola; order Entomobryomorpha; family Tomoceridae; genus Tomocerus; species Tomocerus mixtus. The sequence continues at coordinate 17,553 of JAQFYC010004259.1, read as the reverse complement.
TTTGACGACTGCTGTATTTAAATGCATGATTACGATTAGTACAATAATGTGCTGTAACTTTCAATTGATTATGTAAATGGAAATGCAAGGCAGTTTTCTCTGTCGGGAATATTTGAGCACACGGTATACTTTTTACAATGGAAGCATATATAGCATACCTAATATGTACTTACTAATTCAGATATGCACTAAAGATAGTAGGTATGGTATAATATTTACCTACGTAAATGGCTTATTACAGTTTCCGATTAACGGGTTTCTATATTCAGTTAGCCAGATGTAGTAGAAGTAGAAGCTAACTTGGCAGTAGTAGACATAGCTTCCCTGCCTGCGTACTATACAATAGACAAAGAGCATTCTTCGTAATGAGAATGGCATGCAGGCTTTTCATGAAAATTTGTTTTTTGCGTGACTCGCCAATTTGGATTCCCAAGTTCAGTTTTACATTTGCACGACTTGTGTATTTTAGCTACTCGGTATACTTAAAGCCAGGACTTTTCACCCAAGCCAATTTTAGTAAATTTACTTGTATGTACTTACTATGTAAATAGCAGAGCCATTTAATACTTCTATAGTTCTATACCTTAGAGTTTAGATACGCAAAGATAAAGTTAAGTAATGCGGACTTCATTATTATCCAGAGTTATCGGGCCTGCCTTGGTTACCTATAGCAAGTAAATAAACAAGTTCTATAAATAACATAATTAGAATACTTAATCATATGGGAGCAACTTGTCGACATACCATGGCACTTTCTTATTGATTGTTTGTGTGTTTAAGGAAAATTAGAATTCACACCGCAAAAATTAGCATACAAAATTACAATAAAAATCCTAAGATGCATGTTGCTGAAAAAATTATATTCCTAGTTGTGAAAATGCAGGGGCTCAGCTGGTTAGCATAAATATCACTAAAACGCTCAATAAGTACGAGTAGCTGTCTGTATTTTGTATTAGAAACCATATAATGACATCTTTCTTCTCTGTCTTTGTGCGTTCCCTTTAAAGGTAACTTACTTAGATATTATCGAATACTAGTAGCATAGTACAATTACAACGCCACATTTCTGAGATATTTAGATATTTTAGTGCAAAATATTGAAAACGTTAGAGTTTATCTTCATAGTTCTAATAATTTATTTTAAGTTAATATTACACTGTTGCTACTTTGTTACGTCCATATAAAATGGTTTATTAACGTTAGACGTGCCTGCATGCATACCGTAACTTATGTAAGTTGCTGGTGAAAATTAATGACGTACGTACATGCTTAATATTTGTGAATGTGTAGTAACTGTGCTGCTTGTAGATACTTAAGCAAGTACACGCTAAAGATTGAACTACTCGCTCACCATGAAAACTAGAAACTTTGACATATCAGTATGGACGACTTCCGAAAAATTGGGAAGTATTTTGCTTAAGTTCCCTAATTTAGCGTTAGTTTCCAGTCCAGACGTCGACTTTAGCAGAGTTTCTAGGAAATAATTCTAATCTTCCTTGATTTGTCCTGTGATACTTAAAGCCGGGCCAATTACGTCAGCCATAACCCCTGCTTTGGAACACACCTACCTAACCTGATATTATATTGGTTATTTACTCACTAACGTTCTATTGTGTTGCATTTGTGTGTGTATTTATATTTTGCGAATAGAGTGCTGTACATACAAGTAGTATACATAGCATAACTATACTTAAATTTGCTTACTACTACTGTAAGTATATTTATTATGAATATGGAAATGCTATATATGTTACAATATACTGGAATAATAGCTGCCGCTCATCGTCAGTCAACACTATGTAAATAGAGCAAGTCAAATACTACGTACATAACAAATGTAGTAACGTATATTGTATAATATATCTGTAAAAGTGTGTAAAGTCAGTGTTCGTGTCGTGCACGAAACAAATATCTGCTCGGTTTTTGCTATTTAGTTAGTAATATTATTTGTAGTAAAGGAAGGAGCGAGCGAGAGAGAGTGGATTGGGTTGCTCCGGATCGGGAGCAACAACTAGTTAATCCGGAGCAAATCATCACGTTGATCAAGTCCAGGGCTGGGTCACTCATGTCTCCGCTTCTAATTTTCATTCAGGGCATTGACGTTATCAAATTAATTAATTAGACGGAAATTAAACTGCCAGTTTTTTCTTTCTAAATTTTTTATCACGCATATCATAATATAATACAATACAACCAGAAACCGTGTCCTAACTCTGGCAGAGGAAATCGATTGACACCACAAAGCCAAATCGAAACAGAAGGGTAGACTAATACGGCATGAGCTAATAACCCCAAAACTAAAAAATTTGCGTTTACAGAGAAAACCACCAACTTAATTATCTTCCTTCCTATTAGTAAATACTCATGCTCATTTTGTGGCTTTCTCTCTTCCAATTGTATTGTTTTATTTACCCTATAGTATGTATGCCTGCACTATTGTTCCTAGATAAAAAGTATATTCTATAGCAATAAAATTTGAATCACTAATTATTTTATTCATACAGAAACAGCAAAAGGGATTTTGATTTTTTCCACGGCTACATAAATGTAGTTTACTAGGAATATTGTATTTCTGCCATTAGTATTAGAGAAAATATAAATTAACATCAGTACTTCCATTTTAATACCCATTCGAGTTGTAGTTTTGATGATTGGACCTATATTATAGGCAAGCCATCAAGATAATTTAAGTATAGCTAAAGAATGATCTAAAGTGTCTACTATGTGAAAAAGTAGGAAAAACTTTAGGATTTACAAAAAGACGCTACGGCTTTCTCATCTTCCATTTGATTGCATAGAGCATAGAATTTCATTACAAGGAAGGCCGTGCAATTAATTGAAAGTTAAGTTAGCCAGTTTCCAAATCAATAATGTCAAGTCTCTTGCCGTTATTTTCCTGTTTTCTTTTATGCACTTTAGTTTAGGCGTTGGTAGATTCATACTGTAGTTTTGGCTTCCTAGAGTGAGACTGTTTCACTGTCAGAGAATGTCTTACAAATACGGTTGTAGTTCTTGTTCTCTTAATACATGTCAGTACCTAGTGGCAAATGTCTCCCTGTCCCTGTCGATCTATTAATTTTCGCTGCTACTATGTAATGTGTATACACAATACACTAATATGCATACACAATAGTACTAACGTAAGTATAATTTATCATGTTATGCATAGCCTAAATCAACTGGCTGGGGAAAGTTAATTAACTGAAAGGACGTTTGCATCTTTGGATAGTTAATTATTTACTTAATTTATTGCACATTATTAATTTAGGTGTATATGACATTGCTTTGTATCCTTACTGTAGTTGACTTAAATCCTTGCGTCTGCAACATTATATTTTCCATTATGTAACAGAACAGTCTGCTTACCAGAAATCACATTATTATTTATCATTACAAGCATTAAAATGTATTGCGTTTTCATGCGTTTTTGTTTCCTGTATGGGACACTTTATGGTAGTATCAGATTTTTAGTTTTGAACGACCTGCCATGACAAGGACTTTTATTTGTACATACATATTTCCCAGTTACGTTATTTTTTGTTTTACATTACTCCAAATGTATAGTTTAATAATCCAATATCAAATAATCAGCAAGTAAAATTTCAAAAATGGTGTCTCTAAAACGTTTAAAATGATTACACTTAGCTTTACGTTATCTAGCTCACTATGAAGAATTTTACAGCTATGGTAAATATGGAACAAAAATTTGATACTTAAGACAGACTATCTATATATTATTAAAATAAGATTGAATATTATATATTATAGATAATCTGATTCGAATATGCTGGTTAAATATTTAATTTGAAAATCGACGACCATAATATGGATGTGGCACAAAGATTAAAATACTGGAAAGATTAGGCGTTTCCGTTTTCATGTAAAATGTACTAGTATTTATCTATAGTGCGTGTTTTTATATGCTTTGAGCTCTTTGAAAGTAAATTAAATGTATAGTATACACTATCTTGTCGTTCAAGGTAAGCTCCTTGAGAAGCTCATTTATGTAGGAAAAAAACAATTACTGTTATTTAACCAAATAGGTATGTATCAATATAAATACCATTTTATTTAGTTAGTTTAGTTAGGCATAGTTGCTTACTTGGTGGGCATGTTTAGTTTTTTAAGCATTATTTGTAAGTGAATCTCTATCAGAGAAGACAAAAGAGACGGCAATATCTTGAGCGTAGGTAAATATCTTGATTTCATAAGCTTTGCCCAAATTAAGATCAGAAGACAAAAATCCATTTGGTCATAGTTTACCTTGTATTGTTGGACAACGGAATTTCAGTGGGTGGACCACTTTATGTTTTGGCAATCAGTCAGAGTTAAATCATCCTGCCTGATTTGTGTGTCTCCATTTTATACTTACTTCTGTGCACATTATATTCCAAATCAATCCAATAGTTGGTATATCATTAAGTACCAACTCGAAATTTGTAGTTTTCAGGAATTTACAAATATGTAATTTGGTTTTCTTATAGTCACTTTGACCCATTTCTATTTAATGAAAAAACTTTGTTTGTACTAAACAGCAATTTACATCGGGGTATTTTAATTTTCCTTCATAATATATGATATATTCAGGTCATGCAACCAATATCAGACTTTGTAGTACTCTTTATGGTAAGTATTTACAAGTATGAAAATTAGCTGCATTAATGAATGATGAATGCATCCGCTAGTCTCTAAGAGAGATCTTTACTGTGCTAAAGCACAATTATTTGATCCGGAAACATTAGTAAACCTGAAAATAATGCATTAACTTAAATGTCATCTACAAATAGTTAAAGTGCAGTGCATGCAAAATACAAACTACTTGAGACACGTGAGCTTCGTTAAGCTAACAAGAAATATTTTTACATAATCCTTTGGAACACATGAAGACTACTCACAATCCATCTGTGCATGTATGCAGTATTTGTATTATGACACTCACATGTGGTACATGGTACATTACAGCTACAGATATTTGTTAGCAGCTTATAAATTGCAAACACTGCACTGACTGTTCTTATTTGTATAAATTGCATTTGTTATTTGCCTTACACACTTACACTAAACATATTTACATTACAACTAGGTAATCTTACCAATATGCACGTTACCGACGGTTTTATAATGGGACAAGGCATAATTATATATCATTGTCAAACTAAAAAAGTCGAGAATTCAAATAACCGCAGCAGTTGCCTTCGGTACTAATTGGTGAAAGCCAGGACATTCATTTATATTGAACTATTTGGTACTTACATAAACCCCTATTTGATTTGATGTCAAAATTCGAGTTTGCTAAAGTGAAAGGATAATTTCATCTTCCACTCCATTTGTCTTTGTTGCACTTCAGTTATTCGTATGCGGTTTTTTCCAGATTGTCTGGATTGGATCGTGGTTAGGATTGTCGTGTAGAATAAGTAAGTAACGCATAAGTGGAGTATAAATAACATGAGCCAAAGGGAGTAAAACACTACAAGTTAGACGAGAACGAGAATATTGCATGAAATTGCATACTCCAGAGGACTCCAGATTTGTAGACTCTGCTGAACAACAAAATCTCATATTATAACTGTCCCACTGCTCTTTCCTTTGTCCCACATGTAGTAGATTTTAGAACTATGCATTACACTTGTTCACTTATAAATCTATAGTAATAGGAAGAATGGTAGGATTCTGGTGATAAGTAAGATGGCATGGTGTCAAGCTAATAAAATATTTTATGACTCAAGCTCCTATCTGCTATAAAATATCATTTTCCTCCAATTTCCAGTTGAATGTTGCACAACAAACTCCAGTGGTCTATGAATAACCCTTTTTGAAAGTCGAGATTCTGGAGATAAAGTTTAGTTTGGTATTGTTATGATGAAAATGTAAGTTGCCTGTAAATGAAGGCCTTCTGTGCGGAATTGTATTACACATTCAATTCTTGACACTGATTGCCGTCAACGATGTCGTATATTCTGCAGAAAGAAGGCTAGACTGCTAGACTATGCAAAAGAGTTTATTGTCGTCCTAGGGGACGAAGTAGTTCATTAAATATTAACAAGCAGTCAAACTAAGACCACAGGGTTGTTAAATGAGCATAAGGATCAGTTGCTTCATCTGCTGTCTTCGCCAATTCATTTACAATGATTTAAGACCAACCTGCGAGATCTCGCAACTCCCAACACTTTCTCACAGATGACATTATATTAGCAACGGAGGTGTCGTTTTCCCTACTTATCGTTAGCGCTCAGACAAACTGGTACCTAAATGTCCCTAACTTGCAATCCTAGCACATCCGAAAGGCTCATATATGGATAGTATGGTAAATTCATTTATTATCCGTCACATTTTCACCCAAGAAAGATCAAAATTTAAGTAATCGGACGATTAGACATTCGTAGGGAGAACTACGATTACATGACTTAAAATACCGGGGAATACAGGGGGAGAAAAACTCATCCAAACAACGGGGGAAAGCCTAACTTATAAGATAACAGTGTAGAGGTCATTTGAAAATTATCCCCATGTCCCCCCTCCGTTTTCCCAAAGGGGTGGGGTAAAATGTCAAAAAGTTGGGAAAGTCTCAATCTTGTATGTACTGTACACTACGACATGGTAATTTAATTCGGCTTACTACTGTATAGTTTGCACAGTATTAATTTAATAACATGCAAGTTTTCTAACATATAGTAAGCTTAATTGTTGCAATCATGGTAATAATGATATAGGTACATAATATATGTAAGCCTAAATAATAACAGCATAAACAAAATAGCTAAAATAATGAGAACAGTAATGAGTTCCAGGCCTAATCATTTGATCAAGTTGGCGATAAAAAATAGGTATTGCCAGTCTGCACTTAAACGGATAACTGAGGAGAGCAACGCCTTACTAATCTTTTATTGTGCATGCCATGAACAAAGTAGACAGCAGCCGGACATTAGCGTAAAGAAGTAAATAGCAGAGACACTCAAGTAAATATTGAACGGTTCAAGATACAATAGGACAAAAATGGTGGTACAGTCTATGGATAATAGTTAGTGCAAGAGTGATATTTAGTTAAAATTACGTTCAGTGTATGATTCTAGTGTTGTTTTACTAGGGAAAATATGAGACGGATTCAAAGTATAGAAATGGTCTGTCCATCTGCTCCTACATGTCAGATGTATCAGATTTATTATAGTAGAAATATATATGTCTAGTCGTCTGACTTAGCTCTTTGTCTACGTGTCTTAGGAAATGCATCCTGAAATGAATTTATGCCCTACTCTACTGTACACAATGTTTGCAAATTGCAAACTGCAAACCGTGCAGGAAAACTATTGAATTTCATTCCTATAAGATTACCATTTTTATTTTGCGTGGGTTTAGCTCGTGGAACTATTAGGACCTTTATCACAATCACTAGTGCAAGTATTAACACCAATTAGTCTAATATTTTTTGTACAGGGTGGGTCACAATGAATGTGACATTTTATTGGAGAGTTTTTGGGATAACCTCTTGCAGGTATAATTCTAAATTTATAAATCAGACAACAAAGAAATCAAAAATTGACATTCATTTCGTGGCCCACATTGTACATATAATTGTACATTGATATTTTGCAAACATCTACAAGATGTTATTTGTGCAAAATGTAGGTAGAGATATATTCTGAACTGCAGATTGATTCTGAACTGTACATACTGTTTCATCGGTTAGAGATATTCTCCTTTTAGATTTGGATATTTGTGGCTTATCTATGTCCGTAAAGAACAATTCTGAAATATTATGTAAGTATTTTATTTAATGTAAAGAACTGTGTATATTCTGTCCTATGTATTTTTAGAATTACTTTGATTGCAATAATAACAAAATACCATTCTCCAGGCGATTAATTCTACAGGAGTTTTAACAATTCCATTACACAAGTCCCTCAGCTATATATTTCATCATACCGAGTGAATGAATGTTTACATCATAAATCATAATATTGCTAGTTGGAGCTCACAATGTGAGCACCTAAACAGCAGTGTTGTTAGTTACTTACTTATGAATACGACTACATCTAAAGATTTGATTGCAGCTGTTACATTATAGTAGTAGGCATGGTTTCGACATTTCCCACTTCCCACCCCAAAAGATTGGACGTCCGGGATGATTGGGAAAGCTTCCCATGGGAATTGTGAAGGTTGTAGTCAACATTATGTGTATTATAACTTTCCCAGAACATTCCCACTATTCCCAACATTCTCACTTTTTGTTTCAAAAAATAAACCATCCCACCCTGGGAAAGTTGGGAATATTACCATAGTGGGATTATTCCACCTAGAACCTTGGCAGTAGGGAAAGGACGAAGAAACGAAGGCGAGATCGAAATATCGAGGAACATAATACTTATCCCTAACAGATTTACACTATACTTCTCTTTTCCCTGTACGGTTGCACACAGTAAAATTTTATAATTTGCCAATTTTAACAATAGTGTCTGATTTTAATAAAGAAGCAATGGATGACAGATGAGGTTGAGGCTACTTTACTGTTTTGTAACCATCTCCCAAGGAGTGTATTACCTACTGCCTACCTACATTGAACCAATTGAACTGACAATGATTAATGAAATTTCAGGAATCATATTATGTTGCTGGGTCGTGGGAACGATAATAGGATTTCTGCCACTTTTCGGCTGGTACAGTGAAAAAGGATGGATTGAACACAAGCACTGCTACTTTACTAAAGTAATGGACTACAACTATCTCGTTTTTCTCTACTTCGCCACCATTGTATTCCCTGCACTTCTCATGGCTGGATTCTATGGATACATCTACCATGTTGTCTTAATTAAGGTCAGAATATCTTTCATCTTTACATATTCGACGGTCTTTTTAACTTTGGATTGGTTACAAACCACTTTTAGAATTTCCCCACAACTTGAAATTTTAAATGAAAATCTATGTACACTGATAAAATTACTCATTCAATGAAATGAATATGGAAAATAGTGCGACAAGAATTGTATGCTGCAATCAACTCCCTTAATAGAAAATTAACGTAAATGAGGTTAGTTGTAATTGTAAAGATGAATAACAAATAATATGCTTAAATAGATTCGACAAAGGGGTACCTTGGCTCCACAAGGTCGCAGACCGTCAGAACAATCAAGATCCGGATCCCTGAATTCTGATAATCGAGGTTCCACGCAGATGATGAGAATAATAGTATCAGAGAAACGGAGAGAAGCCAAAGCTGCAAAGAAGTTGGGAATTATTGTATTATTTTTCATGATCTGTTGGATGCCTCTCTACACCATAAATTGCGTTCAGGTAATGTTCCTATTGTAATTGGGACGAAATTCCTTTAGATATGCTACAAACTCTAAACAACAGCATGAAGCGTCGCATACTATAACATTCTGGAAAACAATGAAACTAATTATGCTAATTTAACCTGATTTCAGGCATTCTGTCCGCAGTGTGATGTTCCAATGCCGTTGCTGAACTTTACAATAATTTTGTCTCACTGTAATAGTTCACTTAACCCTTTTCTATACGCGTACCATTTAAAGGAGTTCCGCGGAGCGATGAAGAATTCCCTTTGTGCTCTATTTGGATTTTTGCTCTGTGGTCACGTTAATACTCAGTCCCAAAAGGACCCTTTTTCCGGCGGAGTGAGTCGCAGTCAGACGATGCCCTCGTTGGCCAATGCTTCGCTTTCTACCCAAACAGGGAAGTTCTCTATTAAATTTAGAAAGGTTCCAGGACCAGATGAGAGTCGAAAGGATATCTCTCCCAGGGAATGCATTTTACTCCCTTTGGTATCCAAAGACAATGTCTTTGATTCAGTTTCCGCTGAGAAACGTTTCACTAGTTTCTCACCCAGTAGGGAAAATATTATCTCATCTCATGATCATCACGAGGAGACCTTGGAAAAGAAATCCCCAGAAAAGAGTAGTAGTATTACCGAATATTCAAAATCAGTAGCGGTTTCCGAAAACTCTGTGAATGAGACGCCTGTTGTAGAAACAATAACTTCAAGCAAACCCACCATGACCACTACCACCACTAATGTTACAGATTCTTCAAATTCGATCATTGAACCTGGAGAACCTAACTGCAAACTCTCCAACACAAATAATAGTAATCATTGTCAACAACAAGCTATACTCGAGACTCACAATGAGCCTCAACAACCACAATCAAAATCTCCAAATCATAATGCGAAAACAGACTCCGAACAAAAAGGAGAAGAAATAAAACCACCGCAGACTTAATATATATTTAGTATTAATCACACTAACTAAGTACAATTAGTAGTTCGTTCAAAGTAAGAAGTGTAGCGTATCTAACTTAATAGAATTACTAAATATGTGTCATTGTTATTATTCAATTTTATTAGACTAGATAGGTAAATATGTTAGAAATAAAATATAAAGATGACCATTGCTTATTCTACCAAAGTTATAAAGAAAAAACCAAGTTAGGTATGTTTCCTGAATGAAGATGGTTTATTAGGGAAAATAATCTATGACCATAAAAAGCGACTGATTGAGATTTCCCTATGTATCATCATCTATTATTAAGGTGTCTCATTGATATTGTCACAGATTGTCCCGCTATATTGCTATATTATATGTGTTACATAGTAAGCAAGCTATATTAACTCAACGGTACAATTTTTGAGACAATTGAATGATACTGGTTGTGACGATGTAATTTTGTTCATTATGTTTTTAATGCCCATATGTCAAGTCGACCCTGTTGATTATTTTAAATCTAGTGGTTTTTCAGATCTCAGAAGAATTCATGCTCACTTCCTATACAAATAATGCATAACTAAATGCATAATCTATGTCACGACGTTAATCACTAACGAAGAATGATATATACCTGCATTTCGTATCTTCCTCTTAACTCTAAATATAAATATACACCATTATTCACATATTTGAATGTTTCGTCAACACCTAGAGAATCCATGTTAAATACACTTACTACACTGCTAAATATATAGTGAAATGTATTACACAATAAATATTTACAATGTATGAATTGTGTGGTAGTTATAATATCTAGATTAAAATGTATACTTTGGAAAAGTGTAACTGGCTCTTTCAAGGCCAAATACTGTAATATTATTATGACGCTCATGGTAATGCAAAGAATACTATCGTTGTGTTTTGTGTTGTGTTCTGGTTATTTTAGTCAATTACTGTCGTTGTGTTGTGATTTTTTGTTTTTATTTTTTCCTTCACATATCATCCGCAATTTATTTATAATACTTTGCACTCCAAAATTAATTACAGATAATGGTAATGTTTGCTAACTATAACGATAAGTAAGGAATGGTTCGTGGAACATTTACGATTTTCACGGAATTTTAAAAAAATTATTTATATGGGTCGTAGGGTCGTAGCCTTCACTTTGAAACATTTTCGGTTAACAATGGATGGGCCCCAGACTCATCGTATTCTTGTTTAGAGATCCACATCTGTTGGAAGGTGGATAGAGAGCCAAAATGGAACCTCCGATCCATACATATTTACACTCTGGTGGGGCGATGATCTTGATCTTTATTGTGGATGGTGCCAAGGCAGTGATTTCCTTTTGCATACGGTCAGCAATGCCTGGGCAGGGTACATTGTGGTACCACCGCTCAATACAGTGTTGGCATACAAGTCCTTCCTGATGTCAACGTCACACTTCATGATAGAGTTGTAGGTTGTCTCGTGAATACCGCAAGATTCCATTCCCAAGAAAGATGGTTGGAATACTTTCGTTGAGGCCAAATACTGTAATATTATGACGCTCATGATAATGCAAAGAGTTGTCAAATGTAAATGTGGGTGGCGTTTATGCAGGCCATGGGCGAGTTTTTATAGATTCTACCAACAGAGAAAGTTATTTCCAGTATAAACTGTAAGTTAAATAGGGAAAGTGTATACTAAATACACTTCCTGAGCTGTCATTAGTATAGTGCTGTTACAGATGGGTAATGTAAGGCATCGACATAAAATATGTACGATTTTAAAGAGTGTATTTTCATTTTATACGTTTTGAATTATTTATATTGTTACATATCCGTTATTTGTACATAGCATTTTCACTTAGTGATTTTTTGTCTTATTTTATAGTGTGATCACTTACATTGTTACATACACTGTTGCATAGCACTGACAATTGTGACAATTACTATCGAGTTTTTTACTTTTCATTATTTGTGGCATATTATGACTAGTATATTATTCTGTGTACGTACATTGATATTACAGTACTCTAGATTTATATGTTACTACGTACTTAAATGGTGCAACCGAATTGAAATGAAACCGACTCAACAGACGTACGATATTCTAATTCAGACCAATGTTATCCTAGACACTTATCTCACCTCAGCAGTGACCCCGATACCAGCCATTGGAATAAAAATGCTGAATAAATTAAGCAATTTAAATAATTTCGTTTTATTCATCCAATTTTATAATGTATTATTTGAGTACAGCAATTATAATCGATATATTAAAGGAAATTAATTATAATAGATATGTCAATGGCAATATATATATTAAAGAGGTGAAACTACATCATTAATTATACAATTTACGAATAGTGAATAATAATGTAAAACGTGTATAATGTTCCTTGTTTTTAAGTCTAGGTTAGATACTTATAATATGTCGTGATATACATGTTTTAAACTGCATAATATACCATGTATAATCTTTAAAACAGTACTGCACTTACATACAATACAATACAATCATATTTGTTCTTTTCCACATGCTTATTTGCCTATAGATGGTAGGTTGTACAAACATTTGAGTTGCTAGTTTTCTTATAAGCAATGTGAAATATTTCGTAGTTATATTAAAAAGAATGCAATTATTTATGCTGATGTATTACGTATAAAAGTTCAAACGAAGGTACATCAATTTTATTAACTGACTAAATGTTGACAGTATGGCTTACTAATTGTAAATGAAATTAAAAAGCTCTCACTTTCCACAATATATTGAAATCCGAGAGGTAACTTTATGATATTGTACAGACGTGAAGGCAAATTAAAGAAATTAATCAATGTAATAAATGTCAAACCGTAGTTTTCATTATTTTTAGTCTATTATCGTAATTGTAGGCAACACAGCTTAGCAGCATTATAAATTGCGTAGTTTGAGAAGCATGATTTCTGTTTAACAAAATTTTAGTTGCAGCTATTTTACTTTAACAGTTGACATTCGTGAAATTACTATGGAACGATTACTGATCATATTCCGAATAGGGAACCTATTGATGTGTTGTGAATAAATACAGATAATATGCAATGCACACCGAGATCAGCTATAAAATGACACATTACATAAATAATAGGTGTGTGTTGGTCATTCTATGTATGGATATAAAATCTCTTTAACTTGCTCCGATTTTCTTCTACGTAATTTCAACAACTTAGTACGGAGAGACAGATTCAGTTTCATGATTCTCTGCTTATTCCTCATTCTTGGAATGATTTCCTCCATTCTTGGGATGACTTCGTCCATTCGAGGAAAGATTTTTCCCTTCCGCGGCATGAAATCTACCATGTGTGGCAGAAAATCCTCCATGTCTTGTGACATAAAATCTTCCATTCGAGGAATTATTGCTTCTGCTGGTGCAGTAATATCTTCGGCCATATTTCCCAGTTTCAATTTATCTTTTACAGATTTCTCCACAATCTTCTTTAGCTCTTTGTTCACATTAAGGGCAGTTTCTTTTGAATGTGTTACCAATATTTCGGTTATAAAGGCCACAATAGACAGGAGAACTCCAAACAAGATTAGGTAGATCGATCCCTTTTTAAAAATTGAACAATAATTTAGCGAAAACAAAATACTAGATGCCTAGATTGCTTAACCAAACCTAGAAATTGTAATAGGACATCAAGTTTTTGTGAAAATTCACAATTTGATTTTTGCTATATACATTTTACCATTATAATTCCCCTAATGTATTATTTTATTAACAAATGGTAATATAGACCACCCTATGCAAAAAATGGTCTCAAGGTCACCCAAGCTTTAGAGGATATTTAGGCATTGCCTTTCATATTGTGAATAAAGTACAAAATGCAACTTTCAAATGACACACTTCTTAATACAATTAATTTAGTAATAGTAAAGAATTTCTATGCAAATGATTTACTTTTACTAATGATATTTTGGGTTTAGATAGAAAATTTATAATGCTATATGATGAAGAAATATTTATACACAATTGATATAAGAAATATAGAGAAGGATGTAATTGCGTATATTGTTACCTACATATACATATACCATATAGACAGTAACTTAGAGAGAATAGTGTATGATAATCTGAATAAGATGCACGTAGGCAGATTATTTATGGATAACATAAACACACATAACAAGTACATATTAAGGTTGAAAGACAAGGTTACACATGATTATTATCTTTTCTTCCTACGCTAAAGTAATGGAAGTTGCCCTTTTTATGTATATCTATTTCCATTTAACTATTCAGTGCATATATTACCAGGAATATGAAAATTAGGCTTTTTTGTTGGACGATGCAACCTGTATATCGCCTGTGTCTCACCGTAACATTATGTAACTTGTAATATTGCCATCGACAGGTGCTCACTTTTTTTGCACACACTGTCTCAGTATCCCAGGAGAATATTTGCATATTTATGTTTATGCAGGTTAAATGCAATTAAATATTAAACGTAGGTAAAATGGACTACAGGAATGAATACATTATCCTTGATAAAACATGTCATCAAGATCAAGGGCAAGTTTTCATGACTTCTAATTCAGGAGATACCTTTACTATGCATTTAACAATATAAATGAAACGAAATGAAGAGTAAAAAGTTTAAAACTCCCTTCGTTGATGATTGTTATTTTGGATTATAATAATATACAGACAGTAGCTACACTATAAAATAAAATAAAAATAAATTTGCAACCTGAAGATCTGAGATTGACAAAATCCTTTGCTTTCTTTGCTGTTTGGAACTAGTAGAACCTTCACTGGAATCAGACGCTTCTGAATCTTCTTCATCACTCTCACCAGGCGTAAGCAAGCTTTCGTCCTCTTCTTCCAACGCAAGATGCTTATAATGAGCCTTTGTCGTAGCAATAAGTCTCTGTGACCACCTTTTCAACAACCCAGACTCCTGAAATCTTCGTATATGTCTATTAGTGAGAAAATGCAAATTATTTGTTTAGTTTCAGCATTGATGATCGTAATAAGTAATTAGTGGATTGTAGGTCTAGCTTTTAAGCAGTCAAGAGTAAGTTTACATAAATAAATTCAATATTAGAACCAAGGAATTTTTAAATATGCACGTTTAAAGAAGGTTTCAATTTTCTATCATCCCTCAAATGAGACAAGCTTTAAATTATGAATAAATGCGCAAAATTTCTCAAACACTTCCACTTTGGATGAAATAATGGACGAGTGCCTATATAACTGTATTATATGAACAATATACAAGCATGACATTTATATTTTGTAAATATTGATCGTGTAGTTACTGAACCGATTAATTTTTGCTGTGAAAGGCGAATTTTTTTGGTAGGCAATTCCAATGTGGACAGGAAGTATACACTGCTTCATGAGCCGCATGGTAGGGGATCCAACCTTGGAGAGATTTCTTGTCAATCTTATGAATTTTAGGTAGCGTATATTTTCATATAGTGCAAAGTTTCCTTCGGCAACCTTTGAGATCCCTTCATTTATGTCTTCTATTAACTGTTACCATATAACGTATCAAAATAATTACAGAGTTATGCGCAATATTTCATTTAATGGATTAAATGCAATTCTATGTACATAGATACTGACTTACTTCGTATCGTTTGGAAAGTGCAGTTGGTTTTGCAGAACCATCTTCTTGAGCGTTAAGAGACCCTTGATGACTTGTAAATAGTCGCTGCAATTCAGTTCCCCAGCCCCCAAAACGAAGATTCGATGCTGCCAAATCATCCAAATTATCCAAGGATTTTTCATATAGAGGAATTGTTAGGAAGGAAACCATAGCTCCCCGATAAACCAAAGTAACCAGGAGGCAAAAGATCCAGTACCAACCAATAAACATTCGGACAGGCCAAAATTTAGGCCATACATGAAGAGCTACTTGAGACATGATGCTGACAGAGGAAAATACAGCATTAAGACGCCCACTAAAGGCACGGTACTCTGTAAGAAGGAGTGGAACCTTTGTCAGGAAGTATAAACCTGCAGGAGCAAACACAAAGCAAATCGAAACAACAAGGGCCCACAATTTGTACCGAAACGGAAGAATTAAAGCAAGATATCTAGGACGAGGCAGAGGGTTCGGGGTTAAAAATGATGTGCAGGCCACATCCAAGGGGACGCTCATATCCAGAAATTCCAAGTAGTGTTTCAGAATAAAAAAAGATCCAATCGCCATATCGGTCTCGCCATAAATCAATTTTGCTACGGCTCCATAAAATTTTCTTGTAGTATTTGTAGGATGCTGCCCTCCCCATTTTGACTCAGAATCTTCATCCACGAGGTCATAATGGAAATTCATTATATGGGAAAGCTCCTTTACTAACTCTACTTCCGTTCCTGCATACTCCACCTAAGAAATCAAATAAAATTTATTTAATAGCACAGTAGTAGCTTGAATTCAACGTGTCCATATATAGGTTACCGCGGTAATGACGGTAATAAGGCATTGCCGATAACGCATAGGAAATAACAGTAATGTCACCAAAATTGCAGTTTTTTGGTCAAAATATTTATAAGACAATTTTTTATTAAATATTGATTATACCGGTCTGATTAAGCAGTTAACGGGAAATCAGAAAAGTACCACCTCAACCCTGTGATATGAAAAAAGCGATAATAATTTTAAAATTGTATATTCACGTGGTTGTAAAATAACTATTCCCATTAGCACAGAATTGGGATGCCACTTTTCTGAATCCCCGTTAACTGCTTAATCAGGCTGGTATAATTAATGCTTAATAAAAAATTGCCTTTGACATAAAATTGTCTTTAATATTTTGACCCAAAACTGCAATTTTGGGGACATTACGGTTATAGCCTTATTACCACTATCACCGGCAACGTACATATTAGTAGACGAGCTATTGAATCTACGGAGAAAAACTTACTGTTGTCTCATCTTGGGATACATATTTAATGACTCCTGGAGGGTGTTCCACGACCAAAATACGAATCGTAGCATTTTTCAAATCCGCTGTTTTGTCGTAGAACCAATTGTCTTCATTTTTGCTGAGTTTTCCGTGTCTCCAAAATTCTAGAATTCTAGTGGTATCTTTGCTCCCTGGAATCACTGGCCACACCAACCTCATTATAGTAAATGTCATTCCACTGCAGAATACATTAAAAATATTAGAATATGGCACATTCCTCAGAGCTTTTGGATTAAAATAAAACAAGGAGTGTACTATTTATCTTGTTAAATTATTTGTATAGTAAATTATGCAGCCTTTCGACATACGAATGAGTAATACTTTTGTAATGTTTAAGAAAAAATTGAAGCTATACTACTTGAGTTTGCAAGCTGCTGAAATACTACCTTCTCAGTCAGAAACA
>JAQFYC010004258.1:0-17776 GCA_034694165.1 Tomocerus mixtus | reverse complement strand
AACAATAATTCACAAACGAGTATTGGATCGTAGGGAGATCTTTGGTCGGCGAGTCGCAGGAACAGAATGAGCTCCGACAAGTAAAGTCATACAGATAATATCTTACTTAGAATGGTATTATAAAATATGAATAATATGAATGGCGTGTAAACGTGTGTGTGTATGTGCCTGGAACTGTGTATCTGTATGTGATAATGCTGAATGGCGTTACAACAGCATTGTCCAATGAAAGTAAGTAACGTCTGGGGTATTAAATATAATGCCAGCGCATCTTTACATACGTGATTGTAATTCATGCTTTTAGATAGTGCGACTTTTTAGAAATATGTTCTTCACATTGTGTTGTGTATGTAATTTCTTGGGGCTTTTCCCTAAAAGATTTACGGCTAGAGTTTAGCTCTCATGAGACCACCAGGTAGCTGTTGTCGGTTTCTGAGGTGAATTACGACTGCATTACTCTCTATACACGTAGCTTTCTTTAAAATTTCACGTTGCATATATCTGCAGGGAAATAATGTGTATGTAGAAGATTCTGTATGCGTAGCCTTCCCTTGGTTATAAACTGTATATGGTATAAGAAAAAGGAGGTCTTGTAAATAGTAGATGAATGTTAGTATGCTTTTGTAGAGTGTACGTATTATACACTTGGTATTTTTGAGCACATTCATAGTTTAGTAGCTAAATTCCTGGTTCGGGGTACAATGCCTTGCTGCAGGAGATACAATGCCACAATGTAAATAAATAGGCAGGCAGACTGCAGTATTGTTAGTAAAAGATATAGTAGGCTTCTGTGTAAGTGTGGTGCGGTGGAATGGAAGGTAGCATACGAAATTGCAATGCAAGCAATGTATTTCGTGATAGAATGATATGATACTATGTTTCTACTACTGCTATTCTTATCTGAACAATTGCACTGGAAAATCTACAGTGTACATACTACAAACACACAGAGTATCAGCATCACATCAATAATAGGTAAAACAGTGTAACATAACATGAATGTATTAAATGCAGTAGTTGTAGTGCTAGCTGGTTCGTATGGTTTGCTTTAGCTTTGGCATTGCTACTGGGTTTCCTTGTTCTGGTTCCACTCGCACTCGACTCGGCGGCTGTAGTTGTTCTGTAATGTAATGTAACTCTTAAGACGTATACAAATGTTAGTATGATATGCTCTTGAGCTATCCTCATCTCTCTTTTTCTCACTCCACTCCACTCAACTTAACTTCTCCTTGCTATATAGCAGTTTCCACGGTGGCATGTTAGAAAGGCATATACATACTATAGTACACTACATACATACATAATACATACACTTCAGAGATAGACTACACTTACACACTCTGGAAAACAGTTATTACTAACTCTATTATTATGCCATTCTATTGCATTGTCTTCCTTTGTCAAAACACCATCTCACTCAAAAACTTTCTAACTATAATGCTTTCCTGTTCTCGGTGATAGTCGTTATGTCCCTAACATTGAAGATAATTTTTTGTTCTCATCTGTTTTGTTTCTTTATCCCTACATTTACTAGTTAGGTTATTACATTATTACTCTGTACTTTGCCCAGTAAATTTTGCTACCCGTTACATTATCTTTCCTACTGTACATGTACAGTACAAATGAATTTTTTGCTCATTTTAATATTAAACGTGTATTTGCATGAATAATTTTCGAATTTAGGAGTACTATTTTCACGAAACCAGACTAGAACTAAACATAAGTATACAATATGCACAATTAGTTAAATATATAATAGGCTATTCTGCACTTATTGAAAGCATAGTTACATAACGTGAGCAGAATTTTCTGTGTCGTGTTGTATGAGTAATATTAATATGTAGGTACTTAGGTATGTCCGTTGTAATATTGTATGCAAAGTGGGTTTGGTTAGCATAAAATTCTTTGTGCAAATCGTGCCGCTTAATTTAGCAGCATGAAATAAATTATTATTTATAATTATTGGGTTATTATTGCCTACCACATGAAAAACGTGCGAGAAGAGAATGCGCCACTTGAACATGTGCAACCCGTAGCTGAACATTGAACCCGCTATGTGTATGCCACACCAGACGAGTTTTTAGCTGACTGAACATGCAATATAATGCGACTACAATGCAATCACAGTTAGAAAAGTTTACCAGTCAAGTACATACTAGAAGCTAATAAGTCGGGCGACATGTCTCTAATTGTTAGATTCTTGGAGTTAATGCCAAGCTACAGTTAATCGCAATAATTAGTGTTTCCTTCTCATGCTAGACTAGACACATCACATACATTCTATAATTCTCTTTTTCCATTCGTCTCCAATGGGCAATTTAAAGCTAACTGCTACATGTAGTACATATATGTAGATTTGCATATTGAATATTGAACGTGCACAATATGCGTTTATTATTTGTATGCTGGTGTATTTATAATAATAATGGCTAAAATACAAAATGTAAAGCGTAATTATGGAATAAAAGGCTTAAAGGTATCCAGACAAGTAATGGCTTCTTGTCCTTCTTTAAGTTCATTTAAATATTATGATAGTGTGCTGATGCTGTATGGAATTGTTTACAAATACTCAATTTTAAGTGAACTGTTTGTGCTTGTTCGTATTTACGTACAAATTATATATATTCTACAAATAGGTACGTTGTTTACATATCGGCTTCCTTATATCACTTAACCTTTGTATGTTGACTGCCAATATTTGCAAACAATGTATGTTCTAGTGTGGGTAGTGATTTAAAATGGAAACCATATATCAAAGTCTTTGCAATTTTATTGCAATATGTCGGTGAAAGATTAGTAAAGGAAGTGTAAGTTATGTATAGTTTTGGCCGTGTTGTCCTTGGCACTATGCATCATATAAATGTACAGAGTACGGTCATATATCATAATTTTGTTGATAACTGTAATGACATTGCCACTGTGTTGGGTTTTTGCATGTGTTTGTCTTCCTTAAAAATATGTATTAAAGTATACTAGTACGTAAATATGCAAAGAGTAAAGAGAATGCACCATTAAAAATTGAAATGCATAAAGATAAAGTGCTTTTTAAGATGGTTTACAAATGGTAAGATAAAAAGCTGGTATGTTGTGTTCAATGTTGAGTTCACCCTTCCAGCGTTAAAAACCCCATTAGCATAACATGCAGTAACTCTCTGTCTCTAATACTACTTATATTTAATACGGCAGTTAGTTTTGTGTATTATTAGAGATAAGTAATGTTGAGAGAAGTGTAGTGTTGCCAAAAATACAAGACTCTGCTCTACACTCTACATCTTGTCTGTGTTAATGCAAAGTGCTTTTGTGTGTTACTATTCCCAAACTGTACAAAACGCTAGTCGCATGTAATTAAATTTGTTGTGGGCAATATTTCCCTGATGCTCAAAGCAAACCAAACATCTTACTACAATATGTGCATAAGATTGTCCTTCCTTTGCTTTAGTTGTGTGTAAATTGTAAAGGAGAATGAATGCATACCTCATGTCATTTCGCCATGGTGAAAGTGTGGAATAATAATATGAGAGGAACGTTACATGTTAGAAAGTTCTTGCGCTTTTGCAAATATTTCCCTTTATATTAAATGAGTATGTGTAGTATGTGTTCCATATTATTCCTTCAGACTACTGTTATATGATATATCTACATACTTATTATGCTTATGCTTGCCTTACTGTACTCTTTGGTTATGTAGGTATTCTTTGTACGTAGTTAGTTGGCATTCAGAGGAATTTACTTATTGGTAAACGCCATGGTGTAGTGTAGCCTGGTTTCGTTCCACTTTCTAACAAGAACAAAGCACAAAGCCCTGGAGTTTCCTTTCCCTTCATTGCATAGTACATGTTACGGGAATACCAAGCTCATTCAACCGCTTTGTATCATTACCATTATTACATATCATTATGAAAGGATAAACAGCCATAACATTCAAGTGTAAATGAAGAGTTATGCCACCCACCCTGGCGCTATTTACATCTAACCAGATTTAATGCTAACGACAACATTTCTATGTGAATACTATGCTAACGTATGTAGCTTGGAATTTTTATGTGGTTTTAGTAGGTAGGTAAATATCATAAGCAAACCTACAATGTTTTGCGTAGGAGAAAATATACATGTTACTTGTTTCCAAGTCTTGGCTTGAATGTTGAAAGGATAAAATATATAGGCAGGAACACCGCATTTATGATTAATTATGACTGTAATGATTCATAATGAACGTTAAGAAACTCTTATGAACAATCCTCCATGAATTTCTTAATTCCCTATTTTATTCAATCTCATTTGCCCTTATTTTCAAACTGAGACTTGTAAATAATTAATTTGTAGCTACATAGATAGTGTATTGTAGTATATGAAATGTCATTATTGTTCTCTAACTGGCTACAGTTCATATTATTACCAGTCTGGTAATGGACCCCTACACAAAACTTGCTTTTTATAGTTAACTCGAGTTGCACTACGTAAGTACTTAATTCTTACTTAGAAAGTAAAATAATCAACCTCTATCGCATGGCGAAGTTTATAGTCTGCGTCCTGCGTCATTGTGAGTGGTACCATGAAATGTCTTAATTTAAGTTTGTATGCCTTACTATTGTACATGTTTAAATGTCAGTTCATGATAAAGATAGAAATATTGATTTGCACGTTTAAAAATTCTTTATTGCGAAGTTATATGTACATTATGTATGTAGGAACTAGGAACATAATGAATATTAGCTGGTTATCCTACATGGAATGGATGTGTCAGTTGCTTTCATTCCGCCTCCACTAATTTCACCTATCTACCTTGTGGTTTTTGGAAAGTTGACATTTATTTTCCTAATGCCAATACAATAATATAGTATGTAGAGACAAGGAGAACTCTGCTTTAACTTTGATGTTTTCCTATTTAAAAATTCCATATTCTAGTACTATCTGTAAATTGACAGCTGACCTATATGAATACGTTATACTAGAAGCGTCAGCAGGAGTAATTGCATTTTCTAAGAATCCTATATTATTAGTAATATATGTATGTACTAGTAATGCCTTATAAGCTGTGCTAGAAACTTAAATATTCCATTCTTAAATAATGTCTGTGTAGAAAAGTAATTTTGGAATCGAATTTTTCAAGACTTGGTGATGGTGACACCAAAAATACGATAAAAATTCTTGATGTAGTAAATAATTGTATAAGATGACTGTTGAAATAGATAGAATACAGATAATGTATACAATTCACATATTTATTGTTGTATTAGGTATATAAAATGAAGTAATTGATACGATAAATTTGAGAGAGTTTGATGTTAGGCATCGTCTTGAAAACATAGTTGACAATAGGATGGAATGAGTTCTGGTGTGGCATGGGATGGCATGGCATGGCGTGAACTATTGAGAAAGGGGAAAGAAAGCAGTCGAAAAGGAAACATTAGCCAAAAGAGAAACGGACGTTTCGCACTAACCAAAATCAAATATTTCTTCCTTGGAATCTCTATCAATAAATCTTCTAACAAGGTGCAGAGCTATGGGTCCTTAGCTTACTCCACTTTTCTTCTCCAGCAATCAGTATTCAATTCAGCTGTTTCAAGAGTAGGTCTTCCCTAACCTACTACTTACTTACTATAGTGTAACTATACTACTACACAAGTAAAAATAAGACTACCTAGACCTAGACCAGATCACTTATAGATTTATAGCAGACAGTAGACAGTAGGCACACTTACATATATGCTATAAATATCTATAAGTATACCTTTGCGAAAAGTTACGTAACGTATCTGTAATGGTGGTTTGGTTTGGTCTCACACGGTCTCACACTACCAAGTCAGCCAAGCCAAGCCAAGGAGCAAAAACCAAATATCTTTCTTTCTAAACGAGCGTGCTGACTATATCGAAATGGTATTAAGTATCTACCGCTAATGCTTCTTGAACTTAAGTTTGCAGAAGCAGATAAAACATAAAACACTAATCGTGAACTCAATGCAATGCAGCTCCTCCGTCACACTTAATTTCAAATGTTGCGATGCTGAACGCCTCGATTCTCTTTTTTCCCTCTGTTTTGCTGCTCTTAGCACAGTTGAATTTTTTTTCTCCTTTTCCTCTTCCTCCTTGTCAAAGGTGTCTTTAGTAGTTGTCCGCAGGATTAAACAGTCAAGCCTAGTCCAGGCCAGTCGCTAAAGCCCAAGTCAGTAATCCTGGAGAGAACATCCCTTTTAATTTCATGGTTGCCATCCTGCCAGCCCATCTATTATTATATTCACTTTGCAAGAGCTTTCAGCAACCTAAAATAATGTAAGTAGGTGGACTGACCTAAGAAATATTGTATTTTTACCATCGTGTGTCACATAAACTTTTCACAATAGTTGCATACTACCTAGGTGTATGCCCCATTTCTTTGGGTAATGCTACTAACATTAAGAAGAAGCTACATAAAAGTATACCGCAATTTATTACATACTCCGCAATTTTTTTGAATCACCAAGAATGGAACCAAAAGTATGTACAGTATTTGATTTGGAGAATTCAATTAATTATCTCAAAAATATAATAATTACGTTCAACTCTTGAAAAATGTGTGTATTAAATTAATTGTAATTAGGAATAGTATGTTTGCATTATGCATTCATAACCAGGTAGGTAATTCATATTGCATCTTAATTATTCCCAACGTATTTTCCTAACTGGTCATTTCTATAATAAATTATCTGGTCAGATGGAATTTTCTGGCTGAATAGACATTTCTTTTATCGGATGGTTTTATATGGAACAAAAGATGCTGTGGTGATGTATTCTAGGATTATTTATGTCCAGATTCGACCGAGGAGGCAGTCTGAAGCTGGCAACTATTTTTGACATACTTTATTTTCCCATTGAGCTGACACACCGCTTAGATAGATAGTAGTAGGAAGGTAACGTAACCTAGCACCTCTTTTTTATGTACTTACTAACATGCGTGGTTTGGTCTGGTCTGGTCCTGGCTTGGGATGCTGGTAAACTGGCCTTGTTTCTTTGGATAGTTAGAGTTAGAAAGGAAACTTAAGGTAGGGTGGATACTTACTACGCACAATGAAATATAAGCCATTGAAGAGGAAAAGTTATTTACCAGTATCTGGCTGGGCTGAAAGAGCTACCAAAAGCAAACCATTAGATGGCTAATACTTATGTTCTCCTATGGCCATCTCAATCTCTTTCATTGAAAAGGAGAAGACTTGAGAAAAGATGAGTTCTACTCTCGACTCTCAAACTCAAGCTTCAATCCTAGTCAACGCCAGAGTGAAGTAATAAAACTAGTAATAACAACAGTACCTATATACCTAACTCTCTTGGCTGTATATGAAGCTGAAATAAGGCTAAAGAAAGGCACAAACAAACGGTTACCTTTATTAGGTGAATACTGCTTTATAGAATTACATAAAGTATGTAATGTATGTACATATGTGGTTGTATGGATACAGGAAGAATTTTCCTTTTCCTAACAAGAAATATATAAGAAATAATATATTATGATACGAAAGAGGTCTCATCTTCAACATACATACCTACATCCAGTGCCCCTATCTCTATCTCTGTGGGACGATCGAAGTTTCCACAGCACAATGGATTTTAAAGTAGCTTGTTTCACATCCCAAGTGGAGTGGACTTGCTCTATCTCTCATACTCGACACATCACATCATTATTCCCACTTTATATATGTTATCCATATTCCATAGTGTCTGAATGTTTTTCTGTCGGCCGAGGTACAATGTACAATATACTTATTACCTATGTGAGTAGAGTAGGTACTAGTGCAGTAGTTGTAATAGCCAAAGTCATGTAATGGATTGCGTATACATAACAGTTGTTATTATGTTGGTGTAACTTTTAAAGACTCCCTGCTGTCAGTAAAATAAGAAATCCTTTTCTTGACTTTAAGTAAAGAGAGGAAAACAGAATTATTTAACTACATACCAACTATGTATACTGATGTATAGGTAGATGTTTTAACATTGTATATAATGTAGAGGTAGACTGAGCTTTAATGGAATGATGAAGTAGTATGCATATGAGAAATTGTTACATACAAACAATGCTAGAAAGCATATATGTGCTTACGTAACTATTGCATTAAATTACACATCCATATATACAATAGAAGACAGGATCGAAAGACGACTGAAAGGGTTAACTTTAAATTGAGTAAGTAAAATGAAGGAAAGAAAAGATTCAAATGTCAATGGTTAAATTAATTTGTCATGGAACGTAGAGGCCTGTGGGGGTCGCCTTTTAACATTTGTTACGCATTCTTCACAAAGGTACAACAAAACATAAAATAACAGCATTAGACCAGACACGATTCATTCATTCTAACACATAGTACACATAAACTTATTGTTAGACAAATAAATTGAATGCGTAGGAACATCCTTCTAACCCCATTTCCTTTTAGTGTATCATCTTTATTCTATAAGCTCTCATTGTACTCGCTCACTTTGTTGTCAAACTTGTGCCATTCTTAAGTGGCCAAGTAAAATTGTTACTTATCTATTTACTTTCTTCTACTCAGACAGAATAGATATATTATTATGTATGTGTACATTGTAATGTACATACATAGTTTGCTTAACCATTCCCTCTAACTGTCTACTCTTTTTAAGATGCCTACACATAATCCGATGTTTTTACGTATCCGCATACCTAAAGTCCTTTCTGTGCATTAACCATGTGAGTAGAATGTATTTATGTACATAACATGGTCGATTCTAGTCTAATAAAGAAGGAAACAAGTTTTTTCTAGTAAATAAGTGAGGGACATGAAACTATCCGCATTAGTGTTGTGCAACACTTTATTTAGAGCTCCTATTATTTACATACCTTGTTAAGTCTTCCTTGGTAATAGTAGTCACATAACATATATTTACAATAAGCTCGGATCTACATCTGTATTCTTCTTTTCCTTTCTGTGTGTATTTACTTATTCCTCTATGTGATGCGACTATTATTTTTTTCATCCTCTATTTTTAACTCGACTGTCTCTGTTTAGTGTCTGACTTGTCACACCGGGATCCTTACTTGTGTATCCACTGAATATGAATGTATAGTTACATTTTGTGTAAGTAAGCATTGTACTGCGACAATGTAACGTAACATGTAGAGACATACTGTAAGTATAGATGATGGTCGCATTGTCGTTGTCTGTTTTATCTAAATCTTCATCAAATTTTTTTACGTCGACCAAATTTACCTCACTGTCTCAAAGAGAAGGAAATAAAAGCTTATGTATGCTCTTCCAGCGGTTATTGCTTATCTCATTATACCTAACATAGTGCAGTACAATACAGCGTAGGAAGAGAAGAACAAAGCCTCTGCCGACCAAGTCTTTTATTCCAATTGGTAATAACTGTAATCTACGTACATAATCTTAATTCACCCTTGTTATTTTTAACAAATATCCTTATCGCTAGATTACATATGGTTTCTATGTGGTTCTCACACTTTTTATTCTCAACTGTGAAAGCGTCACTTTAAGTGACAAGTCGGAATATGTCTGATAGGTTAAGACATGGCGAGATTTTAAAATAGATTTTTGGATCAATTGAGTTCCTCTACAGTTGGGTTCTTTACGATTAATAAAAGCAAGACAATGTCCCCCGTAAAATCCTAGTGAATAGTTTTACGGTTAATTTTAATATGTGTCAATTGTCAATGTGCCTTCAGCGTTTTATTCTCTGTCGACTGTCTCCATACCAAATTCTTCCTTTAAAGACGCATTGACTCATACATGATTTCGACAAGTAAATATAAAATTTTAAATGCAAAAGTATTGTATGTATTTATTTATGAGCTGGTAATGAGTGTTATTTAGTTCGATTAGTACGTGTAGGCGTAAATTAAACACTAAGTTGTGGTACAGCACTGTGTGCACCTACAGCTTGTCATATATGTGTCAGCGAGCAAATAACTTGTGGTGCAGTTGAAAGCCTATGTTTTGACTAAATAGGTTTGTTTATTCCCTGCTGCGTCTCAAGTTTGCAGTATAATTCCCACAAGAATGTGGCTCCTTGCTTATTTCCAATTTAAGTGGATTAGGCGTGACATACTAATTAATCACATACCACACCATATTATTACGAAAACAATGCGACGTGGTAAACAAAATACCTTTTTGATTAGCACATTTCATTATCAGGTAATATTTTAAGGAGTTGTAACACAAAAGCACAATAATTTCGTTAATACAGCATCAGATGTACATAAATAACAACAGTGAATCGATCAAAATTGTTTGCAAAAATATTTTGCGCTCTAGTGAAGTTAGTCATCTTAATTTCAAACACCCATACTGCACACGTACTTTAAATTTATTGACTATTGAAACCTAGCTCTTTCCGTCATTTACTAATGAGTCTATTTAAAAATCGATACCTGCCAAATGCGCACTTAAAGATAAGTAATATTAATTTGTGTCATTGTGAACTATCTCGGGGAAAATATTTGTTTTCCGATTCCATGTAGCGGAATGAAGGAAAATTTTCCCATCAGAACTATTGGACTTAGCACACGTCGATTCGGTGGATTAATAGAATAATTCAGATGAGACTATTTTGTTTGTATTTGTTTTCTAGCTCTAGTGTATTGATTGAAATTGTCTATTTAATGGTCAAATACGCCTTAGATACTTGTTCCGTGAGAACTGCAAATAGCAACAATAAGTAGTCTAGTCTAGTCAGAAAATTAAGGTCAGTCAGTCAGAAACGAATTGTGATTTTATAAATCAATTTTTAGTCTAATTGTAATTGTAGTGCAAACGCAGTTGGGCTTTATGCGTATGTAGGTAGTATAGTGCAGTAGTGGTAGGATTGCTATATTAATATTGTAAAATCAAATCAATACTAAGTAAATACCTACCTACCTACATTACATAGCCTAGCTACCTTTTAGAACTACAAAAGTGGCTCGCCGACTCGACTTCGGCATGCGTTTGACTTTGGCTCTCATAAACATACAAACTTTGTGACTGCTCTATATGCTAAATAATTGTTGTGTGTACTTTAAGCAATCAGTCACATGATATTTATGTTGTGCCAGTGTCTCCGGCAGACTATGAGTATGAGTTTAGTGGAAAAGGAAGCTTTTCGAGGTTTAGTAGAGCCTAGCACTCACTAAACACATAAAATATTCAGAACGATATGATTTTGCCCTTTGAATTCGGAACTAAGTGAATGCAGGCTAAAAGTATGTTAGTGAATGAGGTAAGGCTTAGGAGCTAAGTTCCATTAAAAGTTCATGCTTTAGCATAAATGCTACAAGTTAAACAAAAGGTTAGGTTAGTGACTGGGAAATGGGGAAAGTAGTGAAGTGTGGCATCTAAAAGCTTTGTAACTTTACGTGTCTGTTATTTTGCTGTCCGCTTGGAGAAACAGCTGCTGACGATTACTACTGTACTGTTGTGTCATGATTGCCATCGGGTATATATAGTTCCTGGACCTTTCTCATTGTTTAACTTTTGACTGGCTGCCTCTGGTTCTACTGTATTTATACTCCCGCGTAGCAGCTACGTTTATACGTTTACGTTTACTTTCGCTAAATCGAATTGAGTCAGGCACTCACTCAGGCACTACATAGAAACACTATATAGTTGGGAACAGATAGCCTATCGGCACAATGTTTATGGCACCATGAAAAAACTTTATGGAACTTTACTAAACTGGACATTTTTAGTGTCAGTTAAAGTAAACGTTGCGTAGAAAACTTGATTGACATGCTGTGCACAAGATTTGCATTACAAGCACTTGTGAGCAATGTTATGTTATGTGTGCAATAGTGCTAAGCATATAAGTTGGACGTGTGCTCAATATGTTACATGTGTATAGTACTTAGGATGGAAGTGGACGTTTCCTAGTATAAAGTCCATATAATTTAGAAGGGCACTTACATTCCATACTAAAGTACTATGTACAAGTAAAATATATCATTATTTTCTAGAATTTTTAAAAAGTTACAGCAAAATAACGATTTTTTGTTTCCGAATGTTACTACATATAGTTAGTAGAGAGAGATTTGGAAGAGGAAACCCGAGCTAGCAACTACGGAGGATCAGGATAAGGAACGCAGCTTAGGAGCAATCCTCTGCATTGTATTTCTTGGCGTGTAGGATTTTCTCTCATTGTATTCTATTATATTGTTCTATGGTGAAATCACCCATAAAAGGCATTAAGAGTTGCAGTTAACCATTAGGGCAACAGCTCAAAATACACTGAAAGCGACTCTGATGAAATGAAATCCTATTATATAACACGGATTGAGGACGTTAAAAACATTAATGTTGTGCTTCTGAGTTGACCACATGCATTATATCTGCTGTTTCCATTGGCTATTTCTTGTTGCATTGCTTTTGGCCAGAGTAAGAGATCATTGGAGCTTAGAGCTTTACTTTACCTCTCTTATAGCTTTTTCACATTTTTTCCGTACTGAGTATTACTTATAAATAAATGGCTTAAGACAGAGTATTCCTTGGTGCGTTGCGTAGCGATACCAGGCACACACAGTAAAAGCAGTTGAGTTTAACTTAACTTTAAGCGACTACATGTACGTAGTATGTAGTTTGCTACAACGCAAAAAGAATACGACTTGACTAGCTCATTCCAGTTTCGTCTAGTCCAGAAAGGATTTAGAAAAGTTTTTCGGATTACTTCTTCCATGATCTATGAAGCCGTGAGCTGAACTCCCCAAGTCTTGAGATCCTATGTATGTTCTGTGCAACTCCATAAAAAATTCTATAATAAAACTTGTGAGTTGATGTGCTATCTGCAAAGGCTTGGCTTGTGAAAACACGCTCGCCATAAATTACATATTTGACGAAACGAGTTTTTTCTTTGCACTATGTAGACATTGGCTTCGTTGTAATTGATAATAGAATGAACGGGAGGTGTGTGTATGCGTTTTGAAAACGAGCCGTTAGAAAATGAGTAGGTACTTTACTAACCATAGTTAGAGAGTGAGGATGCAATTTTCACTCGATGTGGAGTAGATAGTAGATACACTTTTACTGGAATATTTAATGTTTGGTAAATATTGGGGTTCAACTGAACTTCAGCAGAAATCATTCTGTTATACTCGTTTACAATTCCAGAAGGTAGTTGGTGGTAGTTTATAGTTTGTGTGTGAACGAGAAATTCTTACAAGTTAACACTGAAGCTCGACTCAGCCCACATAATTAGTATGCGTTGAATTAATAGTAATGATAGTAATGATGATAACATTCGGCTTTTCAAACTATTGATTATCCAGTGCTCCAATGCTCAGCACAAATTCATTATTCCTGCTCCTGCCTTTTTTAAGTACACCTTGAAATGCACAGAAAATTGATTGCGTCCTCAATTGGCCTGAAACATAACATTGAATTGAACATGCACTGCACTAATAGTATAAAAGGTAAATCATTTAAACAAGGCATGGCAAGGCCAGGCCAGGGAACGATAAATAGATAAAAGCGATTCAATTCAGCCAGGCCAGTCTGCTATTGTTTATGCTATCTCTATCTCACTCAAGTTAGTATCTAGAAAGTTGCATGAAAGTAGTAGCCATGCAGAGTCCTAAAGCTAATCAATAGAAAATGCTTCTTTATTACTACCGTGAAATATTCTCAAGGCAAGAAGCAAAGTGAAATTACGTTACATTGTAGATTTTAGCTCCTGCCTTTCACTTCACTGTATGTATCCGTCTTCATGTTCATGTATTTTAGATAGTGTCCCAAGAAACTATAGAAAAGTTACACGCAATTACGTCAATCAAATCCTTTATCTTCACAATTGATTAAATCTTTGTTCGTAAAGGTTGGTTATGTAAACGGAAAGGTTGTGGGTGGGTGAACTCACTCACCACACCAGACTTTGAGGTATATAAGTATATGCTATAATAAAATATAATATATGCTGGCATGGCCATGGCAAGCAAGGTAAATAGCTTCTGCTACTTGTAATATATACTTAGGAACCTTATATTGACTACCATTACATACATTAGCCACACATATTTAGGAGTTCATAGGTTGTCTAACCAATTCCAACTTTCTAGAAACGACAGATATGGTTATGACGATGTAATGTTGGTTGTTAAGTGGTAGCTATAGACTGTGTGTAAGTATAACCCTCATTATTATCATGATCATCGAATTTAACTACTGGACTGGCCTGGCCTGGCCGGGTTAACAAGACCGGCTGGCCTGAGTCACTGTGATTTGCTCGTCGCTCTGTGGGTGTGCTTCCAGTTGAGTTAGATGAGATATCTTGATATGATACACAGAGTACACCAACATATTAGTACACGTCTCAAGTCATGTATAACCTATAATAGCTACTATATCTGCTGAATCAAATCGTTTACTTATATTATTTTCCATTCATTACACTTACACAACCCATAATATCATCGTAGGCAGAGGTTTGAGTGAAATATTTCATGGGAAAGATAAATTATCATACCTGGTTAGTTGAGTGAGACTACGAGGGAAAAGACAGTACTGCATTGTGGTTACCTGGCTGTAGCAAACATCGTATGTCATTAGGAATGTCTCACGCAACTTGACGTCTAACATTCTAATGAATATTAAAACGCATGGAATTGTTTTTATTAGCTAATAAAACAATTCTATTGTAAAATTACACGGAATAGGTCGGTTCCTATTTAATTGTGAGTTGTGATTGTGACTACTTGCTATTTAAATGCTAAATGCGTAGTTACATTAACTATCTTATCATAGTACATCGTGCATACCATTTACGATATCATCCTTGAACACTGAAGCTAACTAATAAGTACATAGCTAAACTAACTAAGTTATGTAAGTATACATAGGTATTTACCTAGTTTACAAATACAAATATTATAGTTAGAAACTACCAACTATACTATGCAAACAAAATTTGTTTATGGACCTTCCTTCAAGAAATCGAGTCTTCAATCTAACTACATAAACTGTAGGAAAAGTTGTTAAGGTGTACCTGGGAGTAATAAGGCAAGGGAATTGTAAGTAACAAGCAAAGGGAATTAAAATACAGGAGTTTACTTAGAAACTCATTTAAATGTTAAATGGGAAAATGAATGGATATATGTAATGTTACATGGGGATATATTTATTATACATTAAAAAGGATGTTTGTGATTATTTCCTTATAAATGCTTGCGCGTGCTTAGTTATGCCATTTAAGTGAAAATGAGCCAAAAAGCCAAGTGAAGTAAAGTCTTGGCTTGGCATTTGAATTCCACTGCTAGAAGTTTATAGTTTATGTTATGTGCTATAGCTTATGCTATATTATGATGTTTCCTTAACAGTGTGCCTGCCTAATCTAATGTCTTTCCTTATCAAATAAAAAGTGTAGCTATGAAAAATTGCGCGGAATAAGCTTGCCAGTCAAATAGGATGGGAATTTTGATAATGAGTAAGTCTGGCGAATTCGAGTAGAAGTTGACTTGAGTTTGAGTCGAGTTGACGGAGCAGTGTCTGTACAAGAAGAGTAAGTTGTAAGTCGTCGTCCTCGTCGCCGTCGTTAGGTTTGAGATACAAGATCTCCGCTATACTAAAAGGTGCAAAGCTAGCGTACGTACAATATACATATTAGTAGTACTACGTAGTAAGTTCATTGCGTTAGAAAGCGTGAGTTGCGAGATGAGTTATACATTAGTTAAGTTGTAGTGCAGACTAATGTCTGTAACTATCTGTAAAGCCATCTTCAGCCTTAGCAAGCCAAGCCAGGTATGAGTCTAATTGGTTTATATATGAATATTACATCACAGTGATGTTGTTACTCGCATATGAATGAAGGAGGGAATGAGAATCAAGAAAAGACATAGCAAGCAACATGCAATTATGATTTGCAAACTCCACAGGAATCCTCCAAGTTTAACTTGAGTTCTCTAAGTTGTAACTAACATACGTAACGTAACGTAAAGCAAGGGAAAGGAATAGGAACGTGTACCATTGCAGTGCAGATAGCGATAGCATAGAATAAAATGTGCTGCGCTGCAGCCTTCATCTATAAGTTAATTTCCAGACGAGGCGTCTAGTTCACATCACGCTCTACCGTATCACAATATCACGTAGTTCTCCTAAAGTTTCCCGGTAGAAATGTGTAACTTATACGTTACTATATGTGTAAATGCATCTATCTCCTTCCTATTCCTATTCCTGTTCCTCTATTTTCTCAAATAGCTATTTCTATAGAACTGGAGACTTTGAGTTGAGTTCCGAAATGTACTATCACATGAGGAAAGGGAACGCGTGGTCGAGCTCAAGGTTCTAATAAGTTATAATGAACCTTGTCATGGTACAAGGAAGTACTCACATTCTACCAGTACACACAAAGGTATGCCATACAAGATACATAACCTAGTAGCTATTGATAATGCATGTAGGTTGCATGTTTTCTGGGTTCCGTAGAAGATCCATGTTATGTAATAGCATAGCATATCACGTATTTAGTGTTTAGAGGACTTTCTCAGAATTTCTCTCAAGACTTACCTTACTCATCGTATCAGAATTCGGTTGAAGCATATAATATTACGCAATAGATATACTTAATATGGTCTAGCTAGGAGATATACTGATGTGAAGCTAACACCTTCACAAGAAAACAGATAAAGTTCTAAGAAGGCTAAAGAAGCAGCACGAGCTTTAGTGGATTGGATTAATTTATTAAACGTGCAGAGAAAGGCTAAATGCACCCTTTCCTTTACCATTTACTATTTCTTAAACAGAAACTAGAATGTATTAAAATTTCAAGTTCACTGTTAGGCTTACATAATATGTACAGATATTAAAATATCTGCACCTGTGTGTTTACGTTTACTATTTTAGTCAATGCGTTCTTACTCTTAGTACTTCAAAAATAGATTAGATAAGCATTATCCGAATCTACAAACACACAAAACCTGTATTTATTTTGTAAATAAATAATTTTCTTATTCAAAAAAACCAAACAGCAGATGGATAAATATTTATTTTTCGGGGTAATAAATTGCAATATTCTTTCCAAGATAGATGTACAAGTACTTTACTTAGGTTTTTCCAGGTACGGAGCTAAAATATGTTAAATAAACAATCACTTCGGTGATAGTTTCGGTTTCTAGTATCATACCATGTGTCTTTGAATTCTGCGTGGAGTTAGTGCGGTGGTTCTCTGGAATTTAGGACAAGGAGTGCGCTGCACTTGCAGACAGAAGCATATTATCTGTATTTATGCTATCGTTAGTTTAGCTAGTGATATCACATAATAGTTGTGCATTGGTAGTTAGAGGAAAACAAGGTTTGTTGGTTTAGAAACTGTTTAAGTATTCAACATGTGTTGTTTCCACAAGGTTGGCGGAGCAGCTAACTGAATCAATTCCGAGGTTACGGTTTGCCTCTTACTGTAGTCTACTGCAGCGAAAAGGGAGAGGTTGTTTCCTAAATGTGCCTGATAAATGTGAGGAAGAATCAAAGGAACGCTGCGCTGGCTTCTTACGATTGCTAGTGGTAGTGCTAGTATGTTAGTAGTCGTTTTGAATGTAGCAAACATTATTTTAGTTCGGACGATTAAAGAGTTTCTGCCATTTGTTTCCGCTTGTGCTTAAAAAGCAAAGGGTTTGAGAGAACAAATAAAATAATGTTATTTAAACGAACTGGTTGTTAATATAATACTCGGGCAATGTAATTTAAGGTGGCATGATTGAATTCAACTTGCCTTGTCATTATCCCATTGTTATTACTGTTACAAGTGAACTCACTAGATGATATTTCGTCGAATTCCTTGTAACTGAGAATGATACATAAAAATACCCTTC
>JAQFYC010004257.1:0-17777 GCA_034694165.1 Tomocerus mixtus | reverse complement strand
TATAGATATTATGATATTTTAAATTTCTAAATCAATGAACGGCTGTTTCACCCTTTTTGCAGTGAGGTATTCATATGGTGAAAAAAGCCTCAAACTGGTATGGTGTAACAAATAATCCGATAACTGCGTTATTAAGGTACTGTGTAAAGTGGGGCACTTTAACTATAGAGGGTACTTTAAAAACCAAAATTCTTGGTCAATAGAAGTCTGTAATATTTTAGATGCCTATGTGTATATGTAAGTCTATAACAATGGTACTCGAAAAGTATGAAGATGAATGGTTTTATTACCTTTTTTTACCTTTTGACTTACAATTTCAGATAATGTTACCTTTTAGTGCTAAAGTGTTATCTTAGGAGAATAATTGAGTAGCTAGGTACTCTAGGAACCTTACCTTGGTCCGATCTGATGGACGAATGTGGAGTTCTTGCAAAATTGAACAAGGAACAATGGAATGACTCTATAAAATATAAATGACGAAGAGGATTTAAGATACAATGGATGTCCTATGTAATGTACCTACGTCCTATTTCTTCATGTCTACAGTTTCACTACACTTTCAAACTGCATTCTCATATTACATCACAGAAATGTTATCTTTACGACTAAAAATTTTGGGACTGAAATAAAGAGACAGTCTATGCATTCTACAATATTTATCTAAGGTTGATATGATTTATTAGTGGAGAGGATGAACTGGGTGCAATGGAATAGTAACTGTTGTATAGGATTACGTACTTTATACATTAAGTAAGTACACGCAAAAGTACTTAATGTTATAAAAAGAGTAGAACAGAAGAGACAGTACGATATTTCCCGATTCGGGTTTCTCGGAAGGTTGACTCACAAACTCCCAATTGAATAAGACAGACCTTATAACATGTATACACAGTAGGGAAACTAAAACTTAGTGTATTAGACATTGTGGCTTATACAAGTCAACCCACGCAAACAAACAGTTTTACTTATGAGCTGCACACAACAGTAGTAAATGGTTCAAAAGGATTTCCGCTTGACAGTACAGTTCAGTACACAGTTCTATTTTTGCTCTGTTTCTATTGTCCGGTACATGTTCCTTCTGTATCGTACATGTGTTTTCCTTATGTCTTTGGAAATATACTTCCACTTACGACTTAAGTACTTTTCTAAGCCAAATCGACGTAAATTACTTACGTTTTGGCAGATACAGTGACATTGACACTTTGGCAGAAAATAAACCGTCATGTCATGCCATGTTTCACTTTAAACTTGCTTTACGTGCTGGTGATGAGTTCTGAGCTGTACTGTAACCGTATCTGTATGTACAGAAAGTTCATAAAGTATTCTTTCGTTTTGCAAGAACAGTAAACTTTCATCCCAAGCAAGAGTGGCTTACATTATGTATACATTTTTGGAAAGAATCCGCCTGTTAGTAGCACTTTAATAAAATACCCGGTTAATATGTACGTAGATTATTTGTAAGTACTATGTATCTACATTATTATTCATTGGGCAGTGAGTAAAGGTTAGGTTAGTGAAAGTTTAAAGATTCCTTAAATGTGGACCTTACTGTAGCTTGTAACGCTTGATCACACTAAAGTTGGGAAACCGACAGACTGTTGGAGCACATTTTAAATCACAGCAAAGATGTATCAAAAATAAAGCTTGTTAATGAAAATATAATTAATTTTTATGGGTATTTATAATTATGCTGCTAATGCTAAAGCACTGGAAATACACATTGAAGCTTTTTCTTTCCAATTTGGGCTGGGCTTTAAATTGTTTATTTACGATTGTTTACCTTCCTAGGACAAGATTAAATATTGAAAGTTTACCAACTTTGTTCTTAATGCTTACGAAAACTTTGATGCTCCGGGTATTATGCACATTTTACATAACCACTACTTTACGTAGCTTGCTTGTTCCTTTATTTTATGTCCTCGAGAACAAGAATAATGAACTATTTAGTTTATTGCATAAAGTTTCGTATAACTATTTACAAGTTTCCCATTATGGTAGAATTGGTGATGATGGCAGTGACAAGACAAACAGCTCATTTTCTATAATGTCAAATAAGCCTGGTATTAATATTGCTCACTTTGTGCCTGGTAAGTTTCCGTCTAGTGTTTAGTGTAGTGGCTTAAATAGGCTTCGCAACGGAATTTCCTTTGCTTTTGTACACCCACACAGAAGCACTACATCGGAAAGCTAATTTTATTTTACAGCCCATTCTTCACTTACTCCTTCATCTGATCATCATAAAAGTCAACTCCGCAACTAAACAAGGTGAATTCGAAAGTTGTTGAACATTTAATATTCAATGTCTCCACAACTGTTTACAAACTTTGGCACGGAATCATCTTTTCATGTACTATGTAGTATTTGTGGCTCTACAGAACCCAAAGTGATGTGACAGGATTGATTACATAAGTTGGGGAAGCCTTTGCCTTAAGGTGGCCTTGATATGGACATTGTGAGACTAGAGAAACTAATGTAAGCATCTAGCCCTTACTAAGCCATCAATTATGAATCGATTATTTTCCACAAAAATAGGATACAACATTATCTAGGAGATATGAGGGCCAAAATTAGGGATTTTAAATTTCTAGTGAGTTGCTGATACATAGCTTCAAGTTTTGGTAAAATTTAACAGCTGTCGGCAACGCACTAGAAATTTAAAACCCTACTTGCACCCCTTGCAGTTTCCCTAGCCGACAATATCAAGACCACCTTAAAAACATTTTTCTTTTATAAGTAGCTGAGTATATACAAGTCACAAAGCTATACCATATCAGGAAACTCTTGTCGTGGAATAACATAACTAAGGGTTATTGAGCCAATTGCAGTAAGTATACTGTGGGCCTACAACATATTATAATTTAGTAAGAACGTATAGTAAAATACACTCAAACCATCTTAGCTTCATACATACTAACATGAAGCAAAGGAGAAAACATATTGTTCAAGAATTTCCAAAATATATTATCTTACTATTTACCAAACCAAATCGTCTAACTCTATTCCATGTTACAGGAATAATCTATGGAAGAACCCTGAATTTGGAACTAGTGATGATAGCGGGAGATATTGAGGATTACATTTACGAAAACACTTACCCATACACTAACTCTTGTATTAAGTATAGGTTCTGTACTTGGAAACTGATATTCCATCAGGATTACACTTTCACTTTTCTTTCTTCTAGAAGATTTCTAAAGGATTGGAACCTTTACTAAGAAAATGCAACTTTCTTATTCAGACTTTTTTCACCCAGTTCCTACAAAAACTTCATCATTACATATTATGCGTTCGCCTCTAGTCCATGAATCTTGTATTACTCATCACATCAGCATTATCTTATCCCACGATATTTTGGACAGTTTTTTCGGGGATCGGGATAAACTTTTACCAGACATCGGGTTTAGATCCTTTAGGTATTTGGAACTTATTGGCAAAGTTTTCATTGTATTGTAGACAAAACTTGTGTCACAACTGGGTATGGAAAATACCTAAAAATTGTTATGTAAGTAAGCTGATGATATTGGTACCACCACCGCCCATGGTACAACACAGTATTTACAATCTATATGTAATAAGATTTCCTTATAAAATGCACGTGTCTATTATAATAAGCCTGTCGCAAGCGTAGCCCTGTAAATACAGTGTCATTTTCTACTTACTTAATACAAACATATAGGTATAATAACGTTTCGAACTAGATATTGAATGCACATCACATAAAGGTATACTGTAAGGAGACCCTTCCTTCACTTTGTGTTTTAAATGGAAATATTCGGGAAAAAATTCCATTAGGATGATTGATAGTCGTGTTTTTGTAGATTTTCATTATTTCATCACATCTATATTATCCCATCTTTATTTTCCCATGCCTGCCTTGCCTTGGTTTGGGTCTAGGTGCTTCATCCATAACAATTTCTACTCTTCCCTTCGCCTTCCTATCATCATCCTAAACAATACGGCACTACATAATCCACAGACTAAGAAAACGACAGACAGCTAGGCAGAAGAACAGGAACGCGTGCAGTTACATCATAGTTCCTCAGCTTGGCCAAGCACACAAGTCGTTAATGTCGTATGATATGATGTACAACTTCATTTTTCGCTTTACATTTTACATCTATAATGCATCTGGTCTTGTCTCGTCTGGAGAAAAATATCCTGTCTCAAGAATTCGTAATAACATAATACTATGTAAAGTATCTTTTCACCACCCATGGATTAGTAATAAAAATTGACAAAATTCTACAGTAGTTTTATATAATTGTAGTTTATTTACAACCAAATGTAACATGATAATAAAATATTGTAGGGATATACAAGTTTGCTTAATAAACAATTAAGATCCGTTTTATTCAATCCGTCAGTTCCATAATCTCAAAGTCTCAACTCTATTCTTCAGTATTTACTCTTCAACAAAACATTTCTTTACTATATATCAATCACATACTTATTTGCCAAGTAAATCAAGTCTAGTTACAAACGTTTGTGTTATGACATGACAAACAAGACCAGAAATATAAGTCCATATAGAATTATTGGTCCTTAATTCGCTTAATCCAATGGATAATCGACTAAGCGACTCTTCCATGCATTACTGAGACACTATAACTACATATAACGTCAATTATTTATCCTTAACAACAAACTTATAGCTCAAAATCTCCAATCAGTCTCAATGACTTTCCAGCCTTTCCACTTACATTTTTAACTTCGTTTAACAGGTAGCATTTCTCCATTAGGTACTCACATTTGTTTGTCGTATTAGCAATTAATTACAAGTATCTTGTTAAACAGTCCATTTACTTATATTGCCTTTCACAAAAAATGCACATCAATGGAATCAACTTTGATTAAGACATACTAATTAATTAACTCACTACTCTAAATACTATTCATATGTAAATATGTATTACCTTTTCTACGCTCCTTAGAATTTAGATTTAAATAATTAAATAGAAAATAGCATTACTATAATTTATATTTCAACAGATTCTGTTGATTCTTTCCTTGGTTTCTTATAGACAAGCATTTTAGTATTTAAGATATTATATACAGAGAGCGCTGACGATTCTTTTAAATTTTTATAGTACAACACAATTTAAGATATAAAAATATTTGAGAAAGGTAGGTCGAGTTTGTGTAAGAAAGAGTTAGGATGTTAGTTATTTTATTTTCTCTACTGTTGCAAGTCATCCAACCAAATATCCAAGCAAAATGACTCCCAAAAGTTCGCTCATGAATGCACTACATAAAGTTCTCTTTCGGGCTGACTAAGTGGAGTGAGTTCATTTCAGTTCAGTTGAACTACTTAACTCAGTAGCCATAACTATTGTACAACATTTCCCACTATCATGAGACATATAAAGACTAAAGATGTTATTTGCTTCTTCTACTTGCTCATCGTCAGTCTATGTACTTTTGCTAAGATGTTAAATTCAGCTCACGTTCAGTCTCACACTTTTATGCAATGTCTAGCCTGCAAATATAAGTAATGTAATGTAATGTCTAATGTACATTTGGCAGATGCAGCTGCATTCACAAAGAGTTCTAAGTTATTAGACAGAAAGAAGTCAAGTTAAGAAAAGAATTCCTAATCTTATCCACATCTTCTCACTCAATTCAAAGCATCCCATTTGCTGGGCTTGCATTGAGAGCTGTGAAAACTTTAGCCTTGGAAAACTGTTGACTGAATTGAACTAAAGAGTTCATTTCGTACATTTTCTAGCTTTCTCTTGTGTTTGAAAAACTAAAGTGCCAATACCAGGAAATGTACTCTTACTCATGTATACTCCTGTTCAA
The DNA here is from genome assembly GCA_034694165.1 of Tomocerus mixtus. Classification (NCBI taxonomy): domain Eukaryota; kingdom Metazoa; phylum Arthropoda; class Collembola; order Entomobryomorpha; family Tomoceridae; genus Tomocerus; species Tomocerus mixtus. The sequence goes on along the minus strand of JAQFYC010004257.1, from coordinate 11,978 downwards.
TGTTTTAGTTGTATGATCTATATATGCTATAGGAATAGGAAAGTAAGGTCTAGGAAGATCCATTAGAAATTATCTACAGCATAATTCAAATATCCGGTGTCGCCGATTGTATCTCATGTAACACCTGTACATACAGGTCTTTGCCTCGGTAAGGTTCAGTTACAATTCTTTTGCAAAAAGACTACGGTATCGACCGAAATTGGATATTTGCAATAGGGAAAAGCCCAAGAGTGCAAAAATTAATTTTTTAAATGCTTACGAAAACAAAATAGTCACAACAAAGAATATATCGCCTAAATGCGTCTAGATATTCCACGTTAACCAGACACGCTGTAGGGAGAATATGCTTAAGATTCCACTTACAAGCTACGGAAAGAGAAATTGGAAAATCGTTTCACTCTTTGTTTAACGTGAACATTTACATTCACTTCGACATTCACATTCATGAAGAGTTTTTGAGTTTGTTTAAACAACTATGTAGAGTATTCTTATTTCAGAAGATCAAGACGAAAGATAAAGACAGCTCAGCATCTACTATAATATACAAGTAAGCATATATATAAAAATATATTAATACACTTGTTTCAAGTCGGAAGTCTGAAGTATGCCAGAAAAGGTTTGTTTGAAAAGGTGTGTTTTAAGAAAAAGGTAAAATGTTTAACAACTTGAGTAAGGAGAATAGTGCAATTTTTAAGTGCGTATTTCGGGGTATTTACCAAATAGGTACTTACGAGTAGGCAGTCAAGTAGTTAAGTTATGCGTCTTACAAATTCCGTCATTTCCTTACTTTCTCTTTCCACCTCTTCAATCTTTTAAGTTTAAAACGTATTCATTCATTTTTGATTGCTCCTTTTCATGCGGGCTATTTTTAGATTGTTTTCCTTTGCGTAGCACGTCTATATACACTTTACCTACACCTACGACCTACACATACTTTAATATGTAACCTTGGCACATGGATAATAGCATTAGTACAACACGGATAATACATACTTCCTCCTAATCGTATCGTTCTATAGATTAATTGTTAATAAATAGATTTAAATAAATTAAATAAATAAATAAATAGTAGTGACAATTCTTAGCTTCACTTAGTAGTAGGCTGCATCTGTATAAGGAATCACTGACACTGACAAACCATATTCAATTTAAATATATGGTGATACGCAAAGTAGAAATGGAAAATGTAAATGTTGTATCCAAATGTAATGTTACGTAAATCACAAATAAGTAAGTGAAAGCCAGAGCTAAATTAATTTTCACAGCAGGTAGCACAAACTGGAACCGCTAAGCCTAGGGTAACCTAAACTGACTTTAAAATTATATTTTGTTGCTCTTAATTTTTAATTGGTAATACGTAGACCACTACAAATAATTAAAGACTGTACATAAGCTTTCTCCAACGTTCTCCATAAGTACAAAGCATGTTTTCCTAAAATAAGCTGAAAAAATGTAAACCAATAAAATTTCGTTGTGGCCACCATCTTTATAACGATCTACAAATCTATTTATATATTAAAACAGGTATTTGTCGAGGGATATGAGAGAAAGCTTATGCTTTGGATACAACGTAGCCTTACATTTGTTCAGACCTACTATCGTTTTTGTGAAAATTTATAGTGGGGAAAGTATCATATTGATAAGCTTCACTGTAGATAAGTACACTATGTGTGTAATTTACAAATAATATGTCAATTTCTGTTCTATTGCCTTAGGTATTGTAATATTGGAATATGGTATGTTAATTTCAGGATTACTAAATACTATACAGAGCAGGATCTATTTATATATCCGTGACCGAATATCCATGATCTTGTTGAGATTGCATGGAATGTAGCTTACTCTTACAGTTATACACAGAGCAGTTATTTGCATCATTGGAACCTTTCCTAAAGGAGCTTCTATACAGGCGGAGATTCTTCCTCGCTGTCCCCTTAGGCATTATTTGGTCAATAATGTAATTCAGAATGGTTTCGGCAGTCCCACCCTTACTAGAATTTACAAGAGAAAAAACTGCTCCCAATTCACATGCAAACTTCTCAGGGCACTCAACATCCATGGAACTGATGCCAAAAATGAAGAACACACAATGAAAATTTAGTGAATCCCAATAATAAATCATTACAAATACACGTTAGCTGAAAAAATAAAGTCTCAAATTACTAGAAATTGAAAATTTGAATTACTGACCGTGTAAAATTGTAGGCAAATTCCGTAACATCTTTCAGTGCATTTACATCCAATGATCTCATGGCTTCTCCGGTTTTTCTGAGAGGGAGTGACCTAATTCGTGCTGGACTCATCATCTCCATCATTTCCATCATCATCATCATCATCATCATACCTCCTGGCATAAGAAGAGCTAACAGGGATAAACCGATAGGAAGTAACAACAGAGGTAACAAGGAAAAGAGTAAGAGGGGCAGGCCCCCAAGAAGGAGCAACAGGGGAAGTATGTAGTGCAACTCATTGTTGGGCTGATGGTGGTGGTGAGGTTCATGATAGTGTGGCTGTTGTTGCCCAACCACTGGAACGTGATAATGGTAGTAGGATCCTGCACTGTGACCTGCTCCGTGTCCAGCATATGCAGTATGTACTAGGTAAATAAATATTCAAATATTTACAAAATATTACAATATATTGCAATAATGCATGGTAATTAGTACGCAATAGTACTACATGCAAAATGTAAGAGAAAATGTTACAAACAGAAATAAATACCTTCTGGGGCTGCATATGCAGCGTCGTAAGATCCAACAGTTTCTGACACAACATAAACGGACAGACACAAGAATAATAAGCAGCTATGCCTCATGATTGCTTTTCAATTGCAAATTCCGAAAAAAATATCAACACTAACTTCCAGCGGTACAGCAAACCCACTCAAGAAATAAGCTCGTCCTTTGATGTGACGGATGTAAATGCACTGAGACTAATATTAATAAACTGCATCCTTTTATACTCATTTTGAGAAACAAGTGATCTATTTGGGTACATATGCAATTCAATAATAAATAAATAACTGTTGGAATTCATGAAACTTGAAGATAACTTTGGTTAGAAAACTACTTATTGTCATCCTAAAGTTCAATATCATTTAGAGTTAAATGCTGCTGTTTACATGGTTAGGACATGATACTGGGTATATGCAGTGCCAATTTATTTTACGTATACGCAGTATATTTAATAATAAAAGGTACATTATATACTACCGTTGGAACAATGGAAGCCAGTGGTTATATTATTGTGATCTTAAAATAGCCTTTCATTATCTGGAGCAAAAGATCCACCCTATTTTATTAACGAAATCAAATTCGCAAGTGAAAAAGAAGATTGCTTAGTGAAGTAAATCGTACACACGCTTCAAGAACCATGTCATTCGCTAACAATAAGATGCAAGCAAGATATTTTATACCTAAAGACCTGTCCTAGAATCTCATTGTCTAAACACTGCACTGTCTGTAAGAAAAATCGTGCAGACTTGATTCCTTAATTGGATCATCTGATTACAGCATTGATAGCACACTTTTATGTGTATAATGACGGGTTTGATTATACGAGTAATAATAGCAAGTGAACTGCTAACGACTGTGTCAATGTTTGCTGTCAATAGGGTAAATATTTACACAAGACTGTCTCTTTTGTTCCCTTCTGCGGAATCACACGAATTTTCGTCAAAGATTGGAGATCATGAGAGATAAGAGAGGGCCATATTATAGATTATTCATTTCTTATCGTTTACTATCTCCATTTTAATGCAAATATTATGTACTGTATGTATGCATTTATATTATCATTTATTTCATCTTGTAGTATGTACCTATGCATATTTTGTTACAGCGTTTGATGAATGCACTATTTATTTTCCTGTTAAACACCTGTCTCTTCTTATATGCTAAATGGTTACATTTTTGCTGATAGAATTCATCCCAGAAGTGGAAAATGCTACTGAGCACCGTACAATGCTGAAGTACATGGCTAAACACTGAAGCACACTTGCTACATGACTAAAGACGTACTTACTCCATTCAATTGTATCTTGAACGCATGTTGAACGCATAAGTACATAACTATAAGTATTGTACGTACTGCATCGCGTACCCATATTTTTTGATCATTCACTTGCCCTACGTAAAAAATTCATTCGGAACATGCAAATTAATGAAATGGACTTATCTTGTTATTCCCTATCAGAAAAATCTAGGCCAAAGTGTGCCATTGAATGAACAATGAATGAAATTACAGTTTTTCGGGTATTCTAAACTAGCAATATATCACCATCAGTGAGACTGGAAGGATTAATATTGCATAAATAATAATTAATATTGAGCAATAAATATTATGGTGGCTCTCGGCTGTATGAAACAGCGAACTGGAGCACGGACGGTCTTATGGTATTTTCTAGCCGCAATATATCATATGATGAGCGTATATCCTGGATCTTATCTAATGGACATTGTGATTCATTTATGCAATCCATTTATGTATGTATGCAGATGTACAGATATTCGGCTGGAAGAGTAATACCGATATTATCTGCTATATTTATATCATTGTATTATTGCCTTGGTCATCAGCCAGAAGTGGTCTACTAATCATTCTCTTTTATAATCCACACTATGTAGTATGCATTGTGTAGTACAATTGGAAGCAATATATTTTCATTGGGTGCTCACAGAATAAATTGCTTAAACGCATTTACATATTGTTTCGTTCTAAATTCAGTAATAAAATATTATGGCTTAACTATATAGATACACACTTACAGTTCATGTGTAGTGTATCTGTAATATATTTTACATTTCGGGTCTCATGCATTTGTATGTGTGTATTCATTCTTTAAAATACTGATTTGAATGGGATTACACCTGTTTCACCTTGCACTTAATTAATATTATTAAAATAGGATTTAATTCCAATAATGCAGATTCATGCTGGTTTTCTGTGAAATATTTACACATAAATCATGTATAATTATCGTTGCAGGTTCAGCATAGCAACATGCTTTTAAATTCAAAGTCCGATTCCTATGTAGATGTACTATGTACTTTCACGTGGGCGGTGAAAGTTAGTTTTCCTATTTAGTTTCGTGAATCTCACTACTTATTACTTATTTGGCTTGGTTTTGCGGTTTTGTTTTAGGTACCGGGCGGCAATGGCAATCGGCAAGGTTTCCTTTAATCAGCCAGACCAACAACTACTAAGGTTAATACTAAAGAATGGCTAATATGTATTACGTGTGGATAATATTATCTTTTCCCCTTACTATGACTAGCTATTTATTATGGTCTGGTGAAAATTCTAGTATTCGTGAATGAGCCTGCCTACTGCATGTAATCATAGAAGCTAATGATAAGAAGGGAAAATAATAATAATGTAGTAGGTATGTAATGTAGAAGAGTTAACTTATAGTTAGCAGACGGACGGGACGGGATCTGACGAAACCGACACGACTCGGCTGCAGACCAAAACTTTGAAATATTTAATAGAAACTTGTCTTGTTTTCCTTTGGAGAAAACCCTGAACGCTGCATGTTAACTACAATTACTTCACAACTCTCTTAACAAGTATCGCAGTAGAAATTGGCTTTTTGGCATACGATTGTTTTTTAGTGTATAACATTGGATAGGACATGTATTGCACTAGGTAGCTTAAATAATTTAGATTACAAACATTTATTAGCATTTGGAAACGGCAAAACAGAACTCTTAACTAAGTTTGCTCTGTTGGCTCCAAACGGTATCTTCATCGTGTGGCAACTTTTGTAAAATAGTATTTACCTGCTTTTAAAATCAAGGACTAAATAGGTACTCAAATATTAAACCTGTAGAAACTCAAGACGCAACACGGAGATCGTCATTTCCTTTCTTGGTACTACATTTCTACAACGATATGTTACTTATTAGCTACAATGTTTACTGTATTGTATTATTGCTTCTTTAAATGACCCAATATATTATAGGGTGGTTATAAAACCAATTAAATGCTGCAATGTAGTCGATTTGCTGTTTGAGTGTTATTTAGATATCTTAAATACATGTTGCATTGCATAACACCATGTGCTTTTACCTGAAATAGAATTTGATTGCATTAGTAAACCTAAGTAGGTTATTATTAAAGTTTTTACCCTACATGTAAATCTGAGACCATGTCACAACTATACAGACTCATTTCCGTCAGGATTCAAATTCAGACTGCTAACGCTAAACCAAGTAAACAACAAGCATATTATAGGCTGTGCATTAGCGCAAAGCAAATGGGGCATAAGTATGTGCATGTAAGTCACATAAGCTTCATTTATCTGTTTTGGTTTGTTTTCATTTATTGTTATTGATGTATTAGCTGGCAGTGCCAGTGGCACATTGCATCAACTTTGGAAATACGATAACCCATGTTCATGTTTTACGTTACTTAAATAACGAACTGCGCATTTGTACATGTATGTAAATATAGCATGTAATGTAATTGAAAGTACAGGACAACTGATTTTCGAAGTTCGACCACAATCCTCGTGTTTTGTTTCCAGAGATGCCTGTTAAGCTGCTTATTTCAAGTTCAGGCTAAATGTGACAGCAAATGTATTCTTCTTCATGTTACACGATTACCTATTTGTTTTGACATTTGATGCAGTGCTTGAGGCACAGAAATCAGGGTATTAAACTACAAAACTTTAGTGAATGTACCTTAAATATGAACGTAATACAATGGGAATGAGTATAGCAAAGGCTAAAAGAGATAAACCAGCTGTATCCTATTAGTCTCCATGTAAATTTAAATTGATAGGATACTTTAGTAAACCTTTAGTAATGTGACTGGCTGACTGCAAATTATTGGATATATAGAAATTTGCATTTAAACTACGCACATTGTACTGATATTGCTTACAGGATTTACAATAACAACTGTGACTTAAATGGCAACCTGCTTATGTCCGCAAAATGTATTTATCTGGCTTGTACTTACTAGTACCTTCAACAACAATACTTCTGTTTCGCATATATAATCATATCAGAGCAGAAACGAGGATTTTCGTCTGGTAAGCTGTGTAGGTCCTAGTGCAGTGTTAGCATATAGTCTCCATTGTGTGCTACTGAATTAACTACACAATGAAATGTACATTCGCAGACAATAGCAGAAGTTCCAGATGACAAAATTAACGAAACGGTCCATTAGAACCAGGAAATGGGCTCATTCAGTAAGGACCATTGGCCACAATGTGCTTTGCTTTGAGTCTGGCCCATCTGAAATATTATTCTGCTTTTTGCTCCGACAATACCAGGCCAGGCAACACGACCAGAATTAGGCAGTTAGGCGTTAATCTTGGATTGTTATTGCGAAATAAAATCAAATCCACCAATTGTAAACATAAAATAACACTTCATTTGTGTAAATACAGCCTATGTATGTAATTGCCTTAGGAATGCCTTTGGAAGGATTAAAATTGATTAACAGTGCTATTTATCACTTATTTCTCTTATTGGCATAATTGGCAATATAAATCTTTTAATAGGGTACATACTACGGGTCTTTACTATATAATAAGTGAATTTGCAAATGTGCTAATTAATTTTAGCGTACAAAACGGCATAATTTTCTTGTTAAATATAAGAACATGTTTCTTATTGTAGGAACAGTGTATGTAGTAATGTGTCTTTATGGAATCTGCAGAATTGCACTTGCAGTGATCTGTTCTCTTTTCTCAGCACAGCTTGAAAAAAGTTCTAACTGCTTGCGCTTGGAAGAACTTGAGGATATAAATGCTATTTTATATTATCTATTTATAAGTACATATAGTAATGCACTGCAACGCAATGGCAAGAGATACTGTACAATAGGAAAAGGAAATCAAATAAATCTTTTTCCATTGAGCGAGCATAATATTATTATGACAAGGTCAAGTACCTATTCTTCCTTAACACTTGAAAACATTCTTCAAGTGGTCCATTTCTTTCTCTTATATCCAGATTTCTGAAGCTATGTTTTGATTTTTATTTCTCACGAGGATTACATACAAAATATTATGCAATAAATAATTTCCAAGGAAGCACACAGTTTATAGCTCCAGTGCAGTGCAGTAGCGAGTACAACTTCCAGTCCATTCCAGTGCATTTAAGCTATCTAAATCTAGATGCAGGCAGGGTGCATAAAATTATTATGCTTCCTCTTTCCTTAAATGTTAAAATCGGATTTTCTCCTTGGAGGCATTCAACTCCAATTCACACAAACACACAATAGACGTAAGGGAATTATTACTGCCAATTGTCAGACGCAAAAGTCAACAAAGCTGAAGTAACCAAAATTAATGGACTTTAGTGCAGTCTCAAAGTAATGCTGGAATTGACAATGAATTGTTTTCTCAACAGAGCAAAAAGTTAAGGTCAGGGCAAAAGGAAGAGCAATCTTATCCAGCAAATATTTACCAGTTTCTTTCTGGGTTTACTGTTTTATGGGTAATTTTGATGGCAGTTGGCAATTAAGGATGTACTATATAATACTGACCTTATAAGTAGGTAATACATTAAGTAATGACATACCTATACAGATATGTAATCGTGTAATCCAACAAAATGAGCGTATAACAATATAAAGATGTAAATAAGTCTAATGTACGTACATAATAGAGGTACTTAGGCATAATTTTCTCCAGGACAGATGTTATTGCCCATATCTTGTAAATCTCTGTGTAATATTCTATCCGTAGAGTAGCGGAATGTTTGCATAAGCAGTATAGAAGTTTGTTTGAGTTGATTAAGTGCTTGATACTTGGCAGTACACTAGTTTAGTAATATGTAATTTAAGATCGTGGACTGCGACTGGAGTCCTGGAGAACTGCTATCTATATTGAATGAGTAGTTTGTGCAGTTTAGTTACCTTCACTGCTTGCTTTCTCTCGATGCTTGTCAATTACAGGACAGAATACAGACATTCGTCATTCGTAATTGTTCATGTCTACATATACTGCTGACAGTTAGCGATAAGTGGAAAAGTTTTCCCTTTGTTGCTAGCTGGAGCTGGAATGAGATGGGAATTAGAAACGGAGGAGTTCAGTCTCCATTGGCCTATTAACCATATGAACTTTTGATGTATGTACTTTCTCTAGAGTTCATTTCCAGTTTACACTGCTCTGGAACTCACTTAACATTAACATCGCAGCACTTAGGTACCTTATCTTGTATATAAAAGGCACAAGTTAATGAAGGTAACTTCTATATTAACTCTAGAAACACGCTTGTTAGCTAACTAATTGTAAGAGGTAACGATCAAGCTAAAGCTAAAGCAGCATTCCAAATTCCAAGCCTTAATAGGTTTTCTCATTCCATCGCATGACTAACCCTAAACTCTAAACTGACAATGAGACAAGCTAATCTAGTGATTCTACTTTTTTGTTTGCTAATTTAAACTGCAACTTTGCATAGGCGCCGTACTAGGTACAGATCAGTATTTAATGTAATTTTAATTATATGCCAAACAGGTCAGGATTAAAGACTACTAATTTCAATTTTGCCTATGTTTATAGAGAAACACTCTGCTACAATTAACCTTGGATAGTGCAAAAGTTTCCTCTGAAAAGAAAACTTTAAAATCATGAAATGTATCCCTATTGTTACTTTTTCAATTACAATACCTGCTAACTCCCGTGTACACCAAAAATGTAGTTAGTACTGCTATTAAAATAATAAATTATAAATATAATAAGAATGGGTCGTTCGCCTAGCTACATTATTTATAAGGCTAAATTACGTTATAAAAAGTTGATAGGTATTCCCCGTCTTTTATATAGAAGTCAGAGTTAGACTGATGTATTTGTAGATTGAGACACATCCAGAAGAAGTTGAATAATGACACACTGTACAAGATGAAATAGGAGAGACAGCTTTTTAAATAAGACAAAGTGCATAATAGACGGGCTTGACACGTCAGAATCTGAAACGAATTCATGACAAAGCATAAATAACATCTTCGCGATTAGTATCTCCAAAATAGTACACTTCTCTCTCCTCTACTAAATATTTCGCATAATCGCTAAATCTACTGCAGCTCTCTCAACTCAACTTTTGTAGTTGTGTCGTTTGTGTGTCAAGTCATAGTAAATAGTATTATTTAGTGCAGATTGCATTCTGAGACATGATACTGCTATGCTGAATACCTCGCTCTGGTTTTGCTTCGACTGAATAATTATTATATAGCAATAATATTTAGGTATATATAGGTAGAATATATGTTAGAGGTACAAAGTACCACCAGGAGAATGGCACAACTCTCATATTCTAAAAATCGCATACTGTAATCGCAAGCGCAAAATTGTAGGCGATATTTTGTGATATAATTTATGTAAAGGCTATAAACAGTTGGTTCTTCAAATTCAACTATTTATTCGTTTACGTTAGCTTTTTTAAAACAATTAAATAATGACATATTTAAGTACAATGTCAAAAATGTTCTATGGCCCAGGACCAAATACCTAATGATGACAATGACACAATACATACATATACCTATATATGTATTTAGACTTCTAGTATATGTTATGAATGTAATAATGTATGTTGGCAGCATAACTTATTTAAATACTTAGTTGAACTAGTCAGTAAGTATTAATGGACTACTTAGGCACACCTTTCTAGTTTATTAAGCTATATAGACTATCAGATAGAGATGCGGGAATGGAAATGAACAGATGATGAAATGAGATTAGGCACCTTGTATTCCATTCAGTCTCTGTTTCTGTTCCATCCTCTACTGTGTTATCAGTGACTTGCTTTCGCAATCTGGTCCTACTGCCTGCAGTCTTCAAATTCAGCTCATCGTCATTTCCATCTCCAGCCAGATCAAACCAAACTATCTACGAGTGCAGAATTATTGTGATTCTGTTCAGTGTAGCATGGAATGGGGATAATAGCAAACCCAGGACTGGCATTATGGCTTCTAGGTATATTATACAGTTTATTATTGTGGAAGGCAAAGGCAAAGCTCAGAATATCGTATCAGCCGTCTACACTACTGGAATCTGCTGGAATACTTATTACATCCAGCTAGTCAGATTCCTGAGCAGATATTGCGTGAGTAATTTAAGGAAACAATTTTGAATATTGAGGAAGTGCCATGAATGTAAAGTTGTGGGATGCTAAAGGAAGACAGGTTGAGAGAATTAATGCTTCCTTATGGCTCACTGGATTTAGTACATGTACATCGATCCAGGCACCCATCCTGGACGAACTGGGATACTACCACTGTATTTCATTCAAGTTGATAAAAATTGTCTTTAATGCAATGTAATGGGAAATAGTATACTTTCATCACGGTTACAGCACTTGAAATGTATTCCATATAATGCAGAATGCAGTACAGTTTTGTGTCCCATTGTATTTTCTTTGATATACGAGTGCTGTACTGTGAGCTGTGGGGAAAATAAAATAAGTATTTTAGCTTGTTTACATGCATTTACAAAGGGATACCAATAATAGAACGCATTTCTACCATTACCTACCTAACTTTAATAGTAAAGCTCGTGTGGGTGTGAAATAATGTCTGAGAAAATATAAACGTAGGAAATGAGAAAATAATTGAAACAAATTGAAGGAAACTGCATTTAAACCCGCTTCTTTGTGTAAAACTAGCTTATTCTAATAGTGAGAGATGCTCATGGCTAATGGAAATCAGTTCCCAGTTTAACAGATCAGTAATCATTTAGTGAGTACATTACGTAGTACAGAAGGATAGAGGAGGTATACTTTGTAGCATTCAGCTGAGCCCTGATTTGGTTAAATTTCTATGAGTGCCTGTCTTTTGCTCTGGAGAATCCCAAGCTGAGAAAATAGTGAAGTGTTGGTCGAATTAAGGGCATCTTAAATGAGAACAGATTTTTCCTCTTATGTCTCCATGTACTTATTGTTGAAAGGCAAATCAAAATCAAACTATACCTAAAACACGCACACCCACCCAATATTTCATTAGATAAGTAAATTACAGCATTGAAT